>CABFWB010000408.1:222972-233519 GCA_902151455.1 Timema bartmani | reverse complement strand
CCACCGTGTTTCGGATCCCACGTTAAACTGTAGTTCCTCCATTTCATCTCACAATCACCCTACCATTACACATTAGCGTAAGTGCGTATAACCCAGACGGGTAGTAAGATGCACTGCTAATAATAATAATTCACGCTTCAATGGGAGACTGAGTTGGAAGATTATCTTAAATTAATGGACACATTTTTTTATGGATTAACTAGAGTAGATATTTTAAAATTAGTTTTTGAGCACGCAAAAGCAAACAAATAAAACATCCGTTTAAAAATTGAAGGGCTGGAGAGGACTGGCTGTCAAAGTTTAAGAATTGCCATCCTGAGGTTGTGTTACGATCTCCGGAGCCAACTTCCATTATCCGTGCAAGAGGGTTTATTAGGCCTCAAATGGAGCGTTTATTTCCAATGTATTGGGAACAAGTAGAAAAGAACAACCCTCGACCTAGTTATATTTACAATATGGATGAAACAGGTATCTAAACAACCACCAATACGCCAACAAAGATTTTGAGTACTCGAGGAAAAGACTAGTTGGGGTGATAGCTAGTACTGAACGCAGATAGTTAACAACTGTAGTTTGTTGTTGCAATGCAGCAGGCTCGTTTATTCCCTTTTTTTGAAATTTTTATATAAAAAGGATTGCAAGAAAGACTTTAGATGGTGCCCCCCCTCTCACCCCCCCCCTGGAACCTAAGGATGTTGCACAAATAATGGCTGGGCGAATGGACCAACGTTTCTTGTGTGTCTTAAGTTCTTTGTTGAAACTGTGAGGCCTGCGAAGGAGAAGACAATCATCCTTCTTAACAGTCACGAGGATCATAAATATTATCCATCAATGGAATATGCCACACGTAACAACATAGTTTTTGTTTCGTTTGCACCTCACACAACTAACAAAATGCAGCCCCTTGATGTGTCTGTGTATGAACTTGTAGATAACAATTTTAAACAAGAGATGAATGTCTTTCCGAAAGGTCATGCTGGTCGAATCAGTTATCAGTATGAAATTTGCAAAATATTTGTACCTGCTTATGTAAAAGGAGCTCAATTCAAAATGTTGTCAGTGGCTTCAAAAAATCTGGCATTTTTCCTTGCAGCCCACATATTTTTTAGTGAAGAAGACTTTGCTTCAGCCACTGTAACAGATCGCCCAAATTGTTCAAAGGTCCACCCAAACACTGGTGTTGTAAATTTGGACAAAAATATAACCACTACGTTGGGTGCTTTCCCTCTCAAGCAAGTAGCCCAGCTAAGTCTACATCAATAGCAACAGTATTAAGGACATACGCACTTAAGACCAGAAGCAAACAAAAGAAAACTCTCAATCCTTTCGACATAAGACCTGTTCCTAAAATTTACAATTAAAAAATTTCACTTAGAAAAAGAAAATGCCAGAGAGCTGAGGTGTTGACGTCTAATCTTGTTAAGAAACTGCAGCAAGAAAAACTCAAGTTAATAGAGGCCAACGAGGCTAAGAAAAACGTATCATGAGCAGCAAAAACTTTGTTCACACAACCAGAAGATGCGCATCAAGAACCAAAGAAATATAGCTATTTAGTTTGTAGTGATCCATATCTAGAACCACCTTCAGAAGACTGGATCCAGTGTAGTCAGTGCAAGGAATGGGCTCATGGAAACTGCACATCCTTCTATGGGTTCAGCTCATACTTCTGTGACGAGTGTCAAAACTAAATTGAAAGACATATTTTATAGTAGTCTCTAAATATTTATGAATGATTAATTTAAATTACACTATTAGCTGATTCTTTTGCTTATGTAGACCTATATAAACATGTAAGATAATTTTGGTTTTTTTTACGCTAATTATACATGTTATTTGTTGTATATCAGCTGAATATTTTTAAAAAAATGTTTTTAGTAATATACTGAATTTACATTTTATATAAGGCCAATACAATGTTTTATATTAGTGATATTGATTGTATTTTCATCTAATTCACTTTGCCCATATATACGGGCAAAGCGAATAATTTGTAAGGTTTCGTAATTAATGGCAAATTATTTAATATATCAGTCTAAATCAACTCAAACGTTTATTCAAGTTATAAAACACACTTCTAAAAAATATGACGTAGTAATCAATGCAATTAGATGTGAACAGAATTTTTAGCAATTTTTTTCGTTTAGCATATTCACTTTGCCCGGGTTTCCCCTACCGTTTTTAATTTACTACCTTGTTAAATTATTTTTAAAGAATAATATGGTAGTCTGCGTAGGCTCAAATACCTTGTATAAAAGATATTTAAAACAAATTGTATGCTTACTAATACAATCATTTAAAATTAAAGTTTAAAGTCTGATAAATTAAAAAAATAGAGTTCACAGGATTTGAACACAGGAGCTCTATATTATGTTAACGTGCCTATAGCTACTCAGCCAAATAGACGTTTCCATGATTATGAAAAAATTAAAAATATAATTATATTTTCACCCAAACAAATATTTTTATTGAAGTTTTGAATAAAGTGTACAAAGCAATAATATATTTTTCTTATGTATACCTATTTTGTACAATTGTAGGTTTATTTCAACAAAATCACTCTCAGAAGGTTGCAACCGAAGAGGGGGATGGCATCCATTTTGTTATAGTATGCTCTACTCGACAGACAAGGCCTGTCTCACACGGTGTGAGGCTGGCGAGTAGAATCCGCTCGCTATTAGATCTGTGACGTCAGTTTTCGCAGCACATAATTTTCAAAATTAGGGTTTGCGAGATTGTGTGCGAGATGAGAGAAATACGCTAGCGAATCGCTACTCGCACGCTTCCAAATTAGGGGTCCTGGACACAGCATCGAGCTTTGAACCTTTGATAAACTACCTAATGTGGGCATCAAAGATTATCTCTTAAAACCAAGGAGTGATAAATTACACTGGTATCAAGACTATCCTCAATTGTTCATTTGTTCTTTCATCAAATCAAAGGTCTCTGGTTGAATTCACGTGTGTCTTACATAATTACTTCCAATAAAATATAACACATTAGTATAATTGAATGAGTGAAGAGAAATTCTATTTTAGCTTGATATGAATTTATATTATTCTAAGCAACATATAGAGTAACTATAGCATATTTTCCTATTTTGACACTGATTGTGAGACTGAAGCCTTAAACCAAGCGACCAGTGGTTATTTTTAAAATAATGTACTATTAAATATAGTTTTAATTTGTTCTCTCTCTAATTTGATCACCAAGGTAAAATATCAACGTCAAATCCAAGGAGAAATTATAGGAGATATTATTTCAACTTGAAATCCAAAGAGAAATATTAAGACTTTTTTGGTGGCCACATGGTCTAAGGCGTTACAATCGTGTCAGACTAGACTGCCGATCAGAGGGAGCTCGAGGTTAGAATCCCGGTTGGAGATACTGAGTTTTCAAAAGGATTTTCCACTCTCCTTCCAGGCAAATGCAGGTAAACTTCCTCTAAATTCAAACTTCTTCATCCGTAACTCATTAGCTTAATCAGTACATATGCGTATAGCCTGAACAGGTAGTAAGAAACTGTGCTAATAAAAAAGAAATATTAAGATTGCAGCATCGATAAGAACATGACAATAACTAAACACGATGAACTTAGCATTTTTTGAATGGAGGAAACATGGTCTACTGTTCACAGAGCTACTTGTACTCTATTTTAAGTTCGCACAAATATTTCACTCTCTATTCACTGTATTAAGGTTGGATGGAAGGGGACGCGAGAAAAGTTCAGTGTTTTTGCAGTTTTTATGGCAAAACATATTTTTGGCCAAAATAAATAAAATATTTCTCGAGTACTAACATAGAGTTTACTTTTCTCCACGCGGTGATATCAACAGTTCCCAAATATCTGTCATGAGCATAGTGGCATTATCTAACAAACTTTCTAAATGAAGAGAAAAAGTTGTCATTAAATTTCAGGAGACACTTGACAGATAATCCAGAAATTTTGATATCACCATCTGGAGAAAATTCAATTCTATGTCTATACTGGATCAATATTTTATCTATTTTGTTCAAAAAAAAGTTTTTCCATAAAAACTGCAAAAGCACTGACCTTTTCTCGCGTCCCCTTCTATCCTACCGTTAAAGTAGGCACTAATGACCTTTTTGTGTCAACGAGTCTCAAAACTCCAATACTACTACTAATACTACTACTACTACTACTACTACTAATAATAATAATAATAATAATACCCGCCTCGGTGGCGTAGTTAGCTAACACGCCAGTCGTGTTGAGCTCGACTTCCGAGGACGGGGAGATCGAGGTTCGAATCTCGGTCGGGTGAACTGGGGGGGGTTCCTAAATTGTTTTCCATTCTCCCTCCACGCAAATGCAGGTTCACTTCATATATATTCAACCTTCCCAAATCTTAACCCATTAGCATAAATAGTACTTAAGCGTATAACCCAAACGGGTAGTAAGTAGCGTTGCTAAATAAATAAATAAAATAAATAATAAAAATATGCCCCATTTATAATCGTTGATTCGACAAAATACCTTAGTTAAACTTTGTTATAAGCTCACGCAGGTAGCTGCTCACAATTTCTTCAAAAATCATTGGGTGTGACTGGCATTTGGATGAATACTTTCAGCACTACTGCTTCAGATCCTGCTCTTATCAGTACACCCTCGGTGCATTCAGTCTATGGTCTTTATAAGCTCCTGTGTGATCATGACAAGTCCATCATTGCCAAAAAAAAATACTGCCTCATTGTTTTATGAATCCATTTAAATTAGGGGCTGCTAGGGTGCATTAGTTACTTGTAAATGTCATTAATCATAGCTAGTTTTGTATACTCACGTCTTAATACAAATAGAGACTCAGTAAATTGTAGGGACTTTCATTGCGTATTAGTTTATTAGAGGCTTAAATAAGTGTGTTTTAATTTAAGAATTTAAAAGTTGATTACTTTCTTAATACTTTAGACCAAACAAAATGCTCTGAAAGGTGTTTATGGCACGAGGAAATATCACAATTGTAGGATTTTGATTGGGAAGGAGATTTTTTTAAATGGTACGAAACAATTTCAATAACTTTCCAATATTGTGTATTATATAGTTTCGAATAAAATTTTCTAAAATAGATTTTCAATAAACTACCCTTAAGTGAAAACAAACACATCATCTTGTTTGTAACAATAAGCACTCTTATTATATAAATAAATAAGCTGAATGGTTCAAATATTGTTAGCAAATTTCAAATTAAAAAACTTATTTATAAACCACACTAAAATTATTTGTAATTTGTAAAAATAAGAACCTATTCTTATTTGTTATAAAAAACTATTCCTAGACACCTATTTTGAACTCATTCTTTAAGGTCAATTTTGAAAAAAATAAAAAATTCTTTAGATTATCGAAAGTAAACACTACAATTAAATTAATTTATATTAAATAAACAAAAATACATTTTTCATTGTCATGTAAATTTTTAACAAAATAATTATAGATATTTTCAAAAATATTCAAATTCAATTTTAGGTGCTCTACTATAAATTTTTTTAGAAATACCAATACCTATATCTACTTATTTAGTACGTACAAAGCTTAACAGATACGCATTTTAAAACAAAACATTAGAGTTTTTTTTTTAATATTCAAATTTTAAAAATGTCATCAGTAAACTATCCTTAAACGAATTTAACCCGAAAAAACAAGTATACAGTTTTATTTGGGGAATCAACTGCTCCCTATATATCCATTTTAAGCTAAATCATAATATTAATTATTTTTAATTATAAACTTTAAAAATTAGTTGCCAGTACCCCACTCTTAAATAAGTTTTCACCCAAAAACCAGTATACAGTGATATTTTTCATTTCAAAATTCCCAATATACCCATTTGTAACAAAATCTTTAAGACTCATTTGTAAAATATTTCAAATCTTTTAAAAATAAGTCAATAGTACAGTAAACTACTTATAAAAGAGTTTTTACCCCAAAAAAAAGTATACAGTATTATTTTTCATGTCAAGCACTCCCAAAATACCCATTTGGAACTAAATAATTGGGGTTAGGTTTTGAAAAATCAGTCTTAAGTAAACTATCCAAAAATGAGTTTTTCCACAAAAACAAAAATACAGTGTTATTTGTCATACCATACAATTCTCAGATATACACTTTAAACATAATCGTTAGGGCTATTTTCGAAATATTTAGATTTTTCAAAAATCTTCCATCACTATTATACCCAAAAACAAATGATACAATGTTATTTATTAAGTCAAAAAAACACCTTAATATGCATTTTATGTAAAATCGTTAAAGCCATTTTTGAAAAATTTGGAATAAAAAAAACTCATCAGTAAACTATCCTTAATTTTAAGTCCAGGGTTAAAATTTAAAAAAAAACCAGTTCGAGGTATAACCCTAAATAGTATAATTATAAAGTTTGAACAAAATCTATCAAACCGTTTTGGTTCCATGTCCAGGAACTGACGGACAGAATAATGTAAACTCCACTTTTTTGGACACGGGCTCACATAAAACGTAGAGATACATCATAATCTAGAAATTGATTTTATTCATGATTATAATACTTTCTCTTGACATGTTAAATTAATTATTTATTTTGTATTAGTCAACATTGATAACATTTTACTTTACTATCATAAGTACTGAAAATCAAAATCTTTGAAAAGTGGAATTTACAGATTACATGGCAATGATTGTAATTAAATTAAATATTTTTGGGTTACTTTCATAGCTTTCATTAGAGCTTTATGCTAGCTAAATTGGATTTTAATAAGGTTTACTAATCAATTTTAGCCATGACCTTTTTATGTGATAAAAAGTTTACTATGTGTCAGTTTAATAGATAACATTTCAGCATTGCTTTAATACAAAGGATTGCTTTACTGGTTTGTAAACTTCATAACTGCCGCCACCAAAATAAACATCCTAGTATAAGGATATGCTTCTTCAAGTAAACCAACATAATTAATACATTTTTAAAAATGTTGGTGTTATGTAAATGTCCTTCCTGTCCTTCCCTTGATAAAAGGTTTGTCAGTATATAAATAAGAAAACCACTTTGTTAAGTTTACACCGCAACACATTGGTGTGAAATGACTGTACATGTTAATAAAACGTTGTCAATGAAATAACACTTTGCCTTCTTTATTGCTAGTTTACTGTTTTATTATCATTGTTATTTGCATATTAAAAACCCTGAAATATCAAAGTTGAGTTAGCCTTCTCCTGAACTCTCCAAAGTGTCAAATTCACAATTATTGAAGAACTCCAAATATTTTACAAAACAAGCTATTAACATATTTTGTATTGGAGTGGTAGTCATTTCAAAATTAAAGTGAATGACGTCAACTTTCAACGCTCACTCACAGATAAACTATCAATAATTGAATTTTACCGATATTTCCCTTTCGATGGATATTATATTTATTCGTTATTCTTGTTTCGATACTTTTGTTCATAAGAACGAATGATTAAACCCAAGCATCGGATCGATATCTAAAGAAACAATCATTTGATTATAGTTACTGTATTTTTATTGTAATTTAATCTTTTTTAAATGGGATGAAAAAAGTGTGAGCTAGCGCCAGTATTTTTGCACTTGGTCTTACAGCAAAGTGTGTTTTTTGGGGGGTGGGAGAGGTGATACAATAAATACAATATTCATTCAGTAGATAAGTTAAGCTTTTTTTTTACGGGTAGGAATATTAACAGTTAGTAAATACTTGTCATGAAAATTCTGAAATTTGTTGAGAGATATTTTTCTTCAACTAAAAATTTTTCATCTAATGAATTTGTGCATTGTGACAAATGTTCCAAAACTGTTTAGATCATTAAAGCATGTATAAAATTAAACTAAACGTTTCTATTGAAGTCCTGTTTCAATTATAAATCTATATTTTGTAAAAAAAAAACAACACATAAATACCTAGATATTCTAAGAACTAAAAAAATATTGGCCTTATCTAGGTTTACCTTCCACCCCACCTTAAGCGGAATTATGCGCATTATAAATTGGTCATAGGCCGAATTTATTTCCAAATGAGTGAATATGATAACTGACCCCTTTTAAGAACCCATTCCCTTCCTAAAACACTGAAATGTATCCGCATCGGTTAAGGCGGCTACCTCATTCGAGTCGGAGCCTTTTCATATATACGATCTATGTCACTTCCCAATTCAAGGACAGCAAAGTGTTAATAAATTTGTACTTGAATGCACAACATTTGATAAACTAGGCTTGCAATTTCAAGAATTATTCCTTTTATTCTCTGAGCCGAGAATATCAATAATAGCCTTGAGGAAGAGGGGTGGGGGGGGAAGTCAATCACAGGCAAGAACAACCCTGATAATATTAACTCTACAAGCCACAAACGAATTTTGATTGTAAAATTATCTAACATCCAAAAACTGTAAATGTAAACATATATGGAGGAGACATAGGCTGACATGTAAAAAAATCGAGGCTGCTCTATCAAAAGGGGTGTAGGTGTGGTATAACATTAGTAAATTTTCAAGCGCTGTGTTTAAAAAATGGCCAAAATTAAGGTGCAATATATTTGTCTCAATGTATGTTTACTAAAATAAAATAAAATAAAAATAAATTCAATAAAAGAAAACAAAAATGTACAACACAAAAATAACACATACGATACGAGTACTGCCACTAACCAAACTATAATGGAAAGATGTTGACAAATGCCAGGCTGTCGATTCACGAGTGGCGAGTGCTACCAACTTAATCACGCTTGCTTACATATCAGATGGCAGCAAATGCCACTTGCTACGCTAGAAAACACTGTTCGCAGCGCAAGCCAATATCCAAGAAGGCTGAAATATTGGGGGGGCCTAGTATGCAAAGCACCCCCGCAGTCGGCGCCTTTGAGAGGAGATGTAACTCAAGCTGGCCTGCCACATTGCCATAGGATTTTTCCATCTTTTGTGCTCCATTTGTGATCATGTGTGTCAAAACCTTAGCATTTGTGCCGAAAAAACTAGGTCTTTTAGAGAACATTCTATGTGGCGGGCCAACTTGAGCACAAGCTAGCCCACCACTTAAGGAAAAAACACAATGTAGCAAAATTATGTTTACGTAATTCGATTTTGTTCCGTTTGAGCTTATATGTGCCCTTAAACGAAACTTTTGCTCCAAAATTAGGCATTCTATAGAATATTTAATATGTTGGGAAAACTTGTGTGCTCCCTATGCCGTAACTTGAAGAAAACTTGAGTTCAAGCTGGCCTGCACAATTGAAAAAAACCCGCAATGTATCAAAGTTCTTTTTATATCGTTCTATTGTGCTCCAAGTACAAAGGGAGTACAATCTAATGAAGTAAAGAGAAGAGTGTTACGCTGTGTTTTTCAATGCGGTAAGTTGCCTTGAGCTTAAATTGGTCTACCAGATTAAACGTTATCTTAAAGTTGGATTAAATAGCCACGGTATTATATTTGATAAGTAAAGTTATAGTCGCATCTAGATATCATATTCTTTAAATTGAAAAATGACACCTGAAAACGGGAATCGAACATGGGACCTTAAGCTTAGCACACCATTGATCTTAACACTGAGATATCAAGGAGTCATCCCGTTCCCAGTGTAGTTCTTCTTTTAAAGGCCTGATTTTACCGAGGAAATGCTCATGTTCAGCCACTTAAGATTGTCACAAGCTAACGTTAAGGCCGCATTACACGTAGTAATTTCCCCATCATTTTGTCCAAGACTAGGTATTTTGGTGGGTGGAGGAGTCTTAGTGCCTGACTAGTTAGTGACAAGATATCTAATAGTAAGGAAGAAAACACGGCACGGTTTTATAAAGTCCAATTACTTAGAAACTCCTTAGTGTTACAACGCAAATCAGTCATATTTAAGAAAAAAATGAACAATCACAAACCTACGAGTTGCCCCTCAGCAGAACAAACGCAATGGCTGCAGCTATAGACACTGATAAGAGCTTGCAGGTAAACACATGAGACTGAAGACTGGCGCATGCGCAATAGAATAAGTTTACGTGGAGAAGTACGAACTGCCATTAGACGCATCAACTTCCTCATGGGCTTCTTGGAAATAACCATTCGGATATTCATGTGGAAGTGAATATGGTCTTCTCCGCATAGTTTTGCTGCATTACACGCACCAACTTCCCCACGAGGAATCCCATCTCAGGAAGCCCATGAGGAGGTCGTTACTGTAGTGCGGCCTGTACAGACAGGATCTTGTTTGTTGTGACGTCATTTCAGTCCTTGCATTAAGATGTCATAGTTATGCTAGTGTGGTTCGTTGCAGGAGCAATGGCTAGTCATTTGTGGTCTTTATAGTTCCGTTACAATCTATTACTACAGATGTAACAGAAAGAAACTCTAAAATGAATTGTGATTTCAAAGTGAACTCGCCATAAACCTTAACCTTTTGAAGATTAACTAGGATAGAGAACTACAGTCCAGTTTTCATAGCAAGAACCTTATCTTACAAATAGCAAAGTTAAGATACTTGGTTAACTTTCGAGCATTCTTACTTTATATCATGTGATTTAGAGCTGTTACTTTTGATAAATATTATCAACAGGTTTTAAAAAAAAA
>CABFWB010000408.1:183757-218817 GCA_902151455.1 Timema bartmani | reverse complement strand
GGAGGGGGGGAGGAGATAGAGTATGTAGGGGGAGGAAGTTTTATGAAAACTTGTGAAACGATTGTATCATGTTTCTCGCGACCAGTAATATTGAAAAAGATTCATTAGTTTCTTCCTTTATTTGCATTGACCCGCCTCGGTGGTGTAGTAAGCTAACGCGCTAGTTTCTTGTCGAGCTAGACTGCCGAAAACCGAGAGATCGAGGTTCGAATCTTGCTTGGGTGCACTAGGGTGGTTTTTCCTAAAAGGTTTTCCACTCTCTCCCTGCACGCAAATGTGGGTTAACTTCTATATTCAACCTTCCCAATTCCTAACCCATTAGTGTAGGTAGTAGTTAAGCGGATAGCCCGAACAGGTGCTTAGCACTATTATTATTATTATTATTATTATTATTATTATTATTATTATTATTATTATTTAGCACCGCGCCTTACTAACCATTCGGGTTATACGCTTATGTACCAATTACGCTAATGGTTTTAGGGTCTAGGAAAGTAGAGGAAGTGTACCCGCATATGCACGGAGGGAAGAGTGGCAAACCATTTTGGAAAAAAAAAACTTCATTACACCCAATCAAGATTCGAATCTCGCTGTCCCTGTCATCGGCAGTCTAATTTACTTCGAGATTAGCGCGAGACAAAGTAGCCACCAAATTGGGTGATTATATTGAAACAATCGAGTAGAAAAGAGCAACACAGATCAGTCATTAAGAGTAATGACTGTACGATTATAGTCATGAAGTTTGTATCTTGTTGGTTGCTAAATATCGCTTTTCTAAGGCTGTCAGAAAAATTTTCTTTACTTTGCTTTTACTTTTCTTCAACTATTTTTAATTTTCTTTTTTGTACAGATTATATACATACACACATAGCCTATCAAATAGTGGCTCATTTTCTCCCAACTGTTCAAAAACGTTCCAGAATCTATGTGTACTTCTTCTACCCCTTTAGATTAAGTCAATAATAGCTTTAGGGTTGAACGTTTTAATTAAAAACAAAAATTAATTACAAGCATTTGAATATACGATTACATAAATTGCATGATTTTATAATATCTTACTTAATCCACAGAAGAACTAACGTTGGATGAAAATCAGAGTGAGAAAAAAAAATGTTGGCCAAAGTAGACAAAATATTTCTCCAGTAGATATAATTTATTTAATTTTCTTCACATGGTGATGTCAACAGTTCTCGAATATTTTCCATGACCATAATGGAAATTGTCTCGAGCTTTTTAATTGTATTTAAAAGGTTTATTATAAAATGTGGCAATGATCATGACAAATAATCAAGAACGTTTGATATTATCGTGTGTATAAAATAAAGCTGAGTGGTCCTCTGTCAAAATAGGCTTTGTCGTTTTCTTGTAATTTCAATTACAGGAAATAGGCTTATCAAATTATAAATAGATATTTTCAGAAAAATCAAACATGACATTTTTTAGCATTAAGGCACTTAGCCCTGTCGATTACAAGTCTAAAACCTATTTTGGGGGAGGGTGGGTGGGAGGATGAAAGGCGTGGCGTGGCTTCACAAGCGACCAAAGTATTCTTCCTCGCCAACAAGAACAGATGGATCACGGAAACAGTAGATGGCGCTAGCTACCAGACAGGCCTTGAGGAAAAATCATACGTTTGGAAATATAAATTTCTCAAAAATGAGTTAAATTTTTATGTTAATATTTTCAAAACCCTTCTAAGATAATGTATCAATTTTGATTGATTGTTACATTTTATTATATTTGCTATGCATCCGGCAGTTTTCTATTGAAAAGTGTCATAATTATTGATATTTGATTACTTTTAAAACTATAGAAGAGGTGTTTATATAAAAATTATAACTTAATCAACACGTTTCTATTCTAGACCAAACCGTTTCCGAAAAGAAAATTGCAAAACCATAAAAATTCTTGAAGATAACCGTTTGTTCCCATGGCTCTGCAGTTCCACGCCAAATTAAAAGGGCCAATCGCCTTAGTATTTCTTAATAACTAATTACATGCCTTTGCTAGTTTTTAAATATTGGTTAAAATAATTGTAGTGTGTAGAATTTTTAGAAAATAATATTCACATAACGGTTGTTAATCATCGGTGAGAGTGTGCCTATTTCTGGCCAAGACTGTCTTGTAGATCATGCTTACCATGGGTTGTGGAAAGGTGGAAAGGAGTGGGGGGTTTCAGGTGAAGGTCGTTCAAATTAACAACTCTAGGGGTCATCAATTATTGGCTTTAGCAATTAGCGGCTCCAACCTACCGAAACCCCTCATTACGGAAGAGTGGCACAACTCCCATGTTGAGATTGGAGGGGGCGGTGCAGTGGGCATGGTTCATTTACTCGAAAACCGGCCCCATGGTTTAGTGGTTAGTGCACCTGGCTACAAGTTTAGGTGTCCCGGGTTCGATTCCCGGATGGTATTTTGGGTATTTTTCCTGAAAGGAGAATGTTCCCAACGGTCACCAAGGTAAATTAGGCCCTAAGTTAGGCTAAGACTCCCCCCGGCTCCACAAATCATAACAACGATGATCACATCATCTCATTGTGAGTACGACGTGTAGGCAACCTCCTATGGTGTACCCCGGACAACGCTCAGTGCCACAAGAGAGGCTAATTGTCTAAATACAGGGGACTGAACTGGATGCTATGTCGCTCCCGGTCAAATGTGCCTTGCGATTTAAAATAAAATCTCGATTTGATCAAAATTGATGCTAGCTTCTCCAACAGTCAATGTAAATCTTTGTTGAATTGACCTATTATTTTACTCAACAAAAATGATTGGTGTAAAACTCAAATAAAGGGTGGGGTGGGGGGGTATGGGGGGGGGAGGAGTTCCGAAATCACACCATCAAATATATACTTTAAAAATATAATAATTAATGTAATTTTATTTTACTCTAATGTACGCTTCAGACTCTAAACATTAACAAAATCAAAAATTATTTTAAAATATTTTTTGTTGTTGCCTACTATTCTTTTAGTAGTCACAATAAAATGTGCAGCCTTTTAGAAGACAACGTAATAAGTAATTATGGAGATGAAATAAGCATTATTAATTTTCATTTTACACAAAATGTAAAAGATGACATTATATTTGTTGGCAAAGACTGCTTAATATCGCACAATATAAGCTAGTATTGTACAAAACCCTCTTTAAGGTTAACCATCTACTGATGGGACGCCATCTAGTGGTTTTAGTTGTAGAAGTTGAGCATGGTCACTTCTGTTTAGACCTCTAGATGATGTCTTAGAGACCCTGCCTCGGTGGCGTAGTTGGCTAACGCGCTAGTCGTGTTGAGCTCGATTGCCGAGGACGGGGAGATCGAGGTTCGAATCTCTTTCGGGTGAACTGGGGGTGGTTTTTCCTAAAAAGTTTTCCACTGGGTTCACTTCCTCTAAATTCAACCTTCCCAGCTCCTAATCCATTAGCGTAATTAGTACTTAAGCGTATAACCCGAACGGGTAGTAAGACGTGGTGCTTTAATAATAATAATAATAATAATAATAATAATAATAATAATAATGTCTTAGAGGAATCTAGACACAAGTAGGAAGCTAGACATAGGAATAAATACTGGGACCTTTACAACTTTAATGATGTAATTAACAAGTGTGATGGTTATATTTGAAAAGGTGTTATTTATCATCAGTAAGGAACAATTATCACAGGGTGGCTACAAAACATATTTTACAAAATTCCCTGACTTTTCCAGGCAACATTTTTCAATTTTCCCTGACTACTTTTTTCCAGTTTTAATGGTGGATGATGACTTGTTTTATTTATTACTGAACACATATTAAAAAAGTTTGTATCTACTAAACATAAACAGTTTTATCAGTTATTTTTAAAAATTAAAATGTTATTTTATTTAGGTATTATTAACTTTTGTTTTCTTTGCGAAATTAATGGGATTTTTAGAGATATTTTTTAACGCCCTGACTTTTCCTTATTTTTAGTTAAATTCCCTGACATTTCCCTGTTTTCCCTGTCATTCAAACATTCCCTGACTTTTACAGGTTTTCCCTGTTTTTCCTGTCTGTAGCCACCATGTATCACTATGATATTATTTATGTACCATGTGACAACAATTCATCATAAATGACCGTTCACACTAGCAACAAAACATGAAATCAGTACACAACAAATTAGACAATACCCTCTTACAAATTAAAATAAATGTTTTAATGGATTAGTAGATGTGTGTTACCTTGACGACGAATAACAATAGTGTCTTACAGTAAAATAAACACAAGGCTTATTGATATTAATAATTATGGAAATAAAATTCAAAGTAACAGTGAAATAAAATAGTTATGCTTTTTATTGTGAATTTATATAGTTAAAAACTTTAAGTTATAAACAAAATTAAAGTTTTAGTGATTTCAATAGTGTCCTCCTAGATGGATACAAAAGTGACACTTAAGTAAATTATCAATATGGTCGCTAGTTAATTTAGTTTTAAATTACGTAATAAATACATCTTACGGCTGGATCACCTAAAACTAGCTATACAAATTTGTGAAAGTTAATTTTACTATTAGAAATAGATGCAATAACCTAGCATCACAACATTAGTTGATAAGGCTTCTCAAACTTACATTTGGTAAAAATCTTCTTAATGGTGATACAAGTTGAAATTCTTACACTTTCCAGTAAATGTTGACTTGTAGACAAAATATCTAGTAGGTGTGTATAAAATAGTATGGAAGGTCATACAATAACACCCTTCCTCAGATTTTACTAACTCTTGACGCTGAGCAGATGATTAATACAGGATATTTAAACTTTTTGCCACATCGTATATATATATATATATAATTTTTTTTAGCACCGCGTCTTATTAGCCGTTCAGGTTGTACGCCACAGTATATTTAAACACATCGCTTAAAGGCGTACATTTTAAGAGCGTCCTCGAAAAGCCTTCTGGGATTGTCTTTCCCAGTTATTAGTCCAATCAGAACGTAGTAATAGACCCTACTTAAACTAAAACAAGATTATTAATGTTGATCTATAGATTCCAAAAGATTCTTTAAATATATCTTAAAATAACAAATAAAGATACAATTTTTCAATTCATTAAGAACGAGACATATCGTCAATAAATAAATACTCAAAGTCAACAAAACTGTACTAAGACAACTTTCATTACATTATCCGAGACTTCATTCATAACTCACTAGTCTAATGAAATATAATCCAGATCTTGAATGAAACTTCCCGAAAACACGGCCGTACCATTTGATCGAATTACTAAACAATAAATCACAAAACATTTAAACCTTGAGTCTTTACTATAATAAACACACAAAGAAAAAACTAAATAAATTCCTTTTATATAATAATAAAAAACCAACAGTAATTCCCAAAGTCAGACGAGCACGTATAAGCGATATCTGTTGTGCTAAGTGGGACTTTAAGATGATGGCGGTCCTATATAAGCAGTTCTCTTATAGTCGGATACCCAAAACTAAGGTAAGTAAACATTTACCAGGTCTTTCCACTTTTGGATTTTATGAGTAGACCTTAGCTGCAAATATTGTCCAGGCGACGAAAAATTCATCATTGTAATTATTTCCTTTAAAATCCAGTAAGAAAGTCATTGTAGGTTCACAGTTTCATGGTTAGTATAAATTTATCTTGGTTGAAGTAATAGTAGTATATGGGTATTTAGGCAATCAGCAATGTTTGTTACAGTCTAACTTATTATTTTAAATTATTCAATTGTTTGTTGTTTTTCAACCGAGTATTAGTACACCTTCCGGGCTATATGCATTCATTAATTACGTTTATATAATAGAGATGATAACGATAGTATCTTATAATAAATGTACTCCCATTTGCATGGAGCGAGAGTGGGAAACCATTTAGGAAATAACAGTAACTACCCCTACTGGGACTCGATTCCTGTTCTCCCCATCACCAATAATCCAGTAAAGCACGCGAGTGACGTATTATACTATGCGACCACCGATGGGGGTTTCAGGTCTTTTTTTTTATCACCGCGCCTGTACTACCTGTTCAGGCTATACGTATATGTACTAATTACGCTAATGTGTTAGTGATTAGTAGGGTTGAACATCTAGGAAGCGTACCCACATTTGCATGGAAGGAGAGTAGACAATCATTTAGGAAAAATCACCGCCAGTAAACCAGACCGGGATTTAAACCCCTATCTCCCTTCCGTAGGAAGTGTTGTATATTGCGAGAAAGACGACTTAGATCATGAGGCCACCAAGCCTTTAGATTCAGATATTTTAAAAGAGGACGAATTTAGTGTGAATGTTCTATACATCGTAAATACAAAGCTTTTTAAATCACCTTATCCTATATAATATGATAAACTAACTTCTTACTACTAATAAATATGTACAATTAAAATTTATTATTAAATAATTCTTTGCTATTTTTAGTCAAAGTATTTCTTCCAGAAGGAAGTGGTTATTAAATTAATAGTAACTTCTCAATGAACCACAAGAATTTACAAATTTTATTTAATATTTATAATAGGCCTGTATGTGTTACATAGAGAAAATACATACTGTATTTAAAACTGTATTTATTACACGTAATACTTAAGTTAAATAGATAAAATATTAATTTAATTTAATATTATATATAATATAAATTAAATAGATAAAATACACATTTAATTTAATATTATACATAATATAAGTAAATATTTGTTAAATGTGTACTAAAATGTGTGAAAAATGTGTTTTACATAATATTATTTAAGATGTGTATCGTATAAATATATATATTATGTATATGTGTACATATAAAGATTATTATTTATAATTCATATAATACTAAACAAACTGTGTATTTTACATTATGCTTAATTTATAAGTTGCAGTGAGAAAGACACATTTTATTTACCAATTTATTGAACTATCTTATTCTGTTAAATTTACTACGAGTAAACTATTAGTATTTGCTTATGAATTTAAATAATATATATATTTTTTTGTTATTTACACAGCACAAGGGCTATTAGAGCTTGGGACCACATTCATAGTCAACTCGTTTGTACCTCATTTGCTCCCACAGCACGTGTGGACCAAGAAACTTCGCCCTTACACCGGGATCAGAATCAACCAATCCTACTAGATAGAGGTTCAGACAACGCCTCACGGTATAACTCCTGAACGATCATGTCCACAGCTAGAGACCATGCATTTAAATACTGACAGGTACATTCATCCCCATTCACAATTCAACATTAAACGCTTCTTGAAATTTTAATATTCCTATCAATAACAATGTCAAATTTGAGTTCCATCTAAAAGCAAATATATTGTTCGAAGCCACATGTCTAGTCAAATAAATCCCTCTACTAATCTGACTTTTGTTGCATCGGCCAAGGTTTCAATTTATTAGGATTAGTATATTAAAAATAAATTAATCATATTCTACCAAAATGTATTTGCAACAATTTTGACTATCTCCGTACATTCTTGGTTCTTTATTTTGTGTATATTGTCCCCTGTCACTTATAACATTGCTAATAACACTGTAAAAAAGTTCATAGCTATTTTTTATCACCACGTCTTCCTACCCATTCGGGCTATACACATTTATAGTAATTACGCTAATTTTTTTATGTATGACATTTGAATTTAGAGGAATTGTAGCCGTATTTGAGTGGATGGGAAGTGGAAAACCGATAAATCATATAGTAAAAAAAATCTCTCAGCACACCCACCAGGAATTCAAACCCCGATCCATCCGTCATTGCTAGCCTAATTTATTGCAAGAGGCAGGAAGTAGACCAGTCGTGTCAAACATTTTTGACCATAGTGCTCACATTGTAAAATAGAAAACACGGAGGGAGCAACGTTTAAAAATAATCAGTGTTGTCAATTTGTTAAGTAAAATTAATTCCAGCTTAATATTGCAAAAAGAAAAGACTAAACCCTTATATGAAATAGGATACACCCTATATTTTATTACCATAAATTTGGAACCCTTTATTTGTAACGATGGTATGGTGGTCGAGTTGTAGGCTAAATCTTGTGTCAAAGTTGCTTTCATAATTTTTAACAGATGTGTATATGTAATTGGTACATATTTATATTCATTTAAATGAGAGAAAACCATTGATTTTCATGTGTGCTCCTGAGAGCCCGATATTCATGGGTTCAAACCCAGCCGGGATTGACAGAGTTTTCTAGAGCGATAAAAATCCATAGCACAACTTCTTTCGGAGGGGAAGTAAAACCTTCAGTCCCATGTCAATTATGGCATGTAAGATAACCCTGGAAGGTTTGTGAAAATAATTTTCCTTGCAAAATTGGTAGGCTATTTCGCTCTCACCCATAGTAATACCATATTTGGTGCGATAAAATTGTATATTTCAACAATGTCTATAGAAAGGAGACGAGACCTTAAAATTGAGTGTGTCGGTTCATCATAAGGACCTCCTCGGGCCACAAGTTTGATATCCCTGTCCTAGACCATTCGAAAACTAAGAGGTTATCAGAAAATCTAAAAAAATTAATTCAAAACTAGGTCTATAAATGTTATCTGTAAGTAATGTGAATGTTTTCGTAGAGTTAAAGTAAGCTCAACGCCAGCGTGCTTAACTGCTCCATATCTGCAGAGGTGACCGAGTCATCTTGGAAGGTTAAATGTTTGCTCGTATTAACCTTTCGACCTATCGAATAGGGTAACCCGTATCAATGGGCATGTGGGATAGTGTGTCAAGTGTCAACCTTGACTAGGTATGATTTAACGTGGATTTGGAGGTCAGTATTTGAATCACGAATTGGTGTACTGACTTTTGTTTAGTATTGTTTTTTCACTTTTACTCCAGGCAAGTGTGGGTACATTTCTCCTAAACTCAGCCTTACATATCCTTACTAAATTAGTGTAAATATTAGAATATACCGGTATCATAGACATGGTGTACAGAATAATTAAAAGAGGTCGGAATTTGAATTCCGGTAGGTTCTTTGGAGCTACTTTTCACACTCGAATTTCACTGTGATTTTACCATTCCATATTTCTATTAATGCTAATATGGATGAGCTTCCTGTAAAACCATTTTTCTCTTCCTTGACACCTTGATCAGGTCTTTAAATAACCCATTTGTTAAATAGTAAAAATTTAAAAGTATAAATGATTTCAAAAGGACGTCTTCTGTTTTTAGTAACCATTTGGTAGCGTAATAAAACCGGGGATGTTTTATTAATTTTATTGTTAACTAATTATCTATCTTCGTAGAAGTCTAATAAATTATAAATGGTGACTAATTTTGCTAGGTGTACGTTATGAATATTGATAATCCTAAAATGTTAGTTGGTTCAAGAGGAGAAGACAAAAATGAAGAGGGGGGAAAAAAAAGTTGTAATAAGACTTGAAAGGTGTGCCGAAAAGAAGGAGTAATAAATAACCCACCATGACAAGTGAACAAATACAACAGTGCGCCTGCCCACAAGTCATTTCAATACATTGCATTTCACACATACCAAACTAACAAACAAAAAGTGACAAATTGAAAGTGAAACAATTTCAACGTTGAAATATATTATTGTAATAGAATCCTTCGTAAAATAACAACAGTTTTGTTTTACTCTTAGTGAGAATATAAAGGATTTGAATGGTTAAAATATTAATAGAAACAATAAATAAAATATAAGCGTGTTTTTTTTTACATGTTTAACTGCATTTATTTTCCATGTACTGTATTATAGGTATTAATTTTGAAATGCTGCAAGATGTTTTCAAAGACTGTTATGAAAGTAACTAATTTGTATGACTCCATTAAATATTTTAATATTCAGTTTGAAATTGTGGGACTTTTGTAAGTCGTAGGATAGTGAGAAATGACTCATTTTACAAATCTCAAGCTCAGAGACCGGGCATAATAAAGGTTTTCCTCTAACTTGCACTCATTTTAATAAAAATCTCCTCTCAGTTTGCCTTTGTAGATAACGTAAGGTAAATGCCACACCTATCTACGCCGGGACTGGGACTCAAACCAATGACGTTGACGCCAAATCCTACCCCTAACGTTATCCAGGACGGAGGAGTATGGTGGACATAATTTGTCCAATTAAAAAGCTTCGGATCAAACTGTAGCGCGATAACTTAAAATCGACGCTGCAATTATCCACTAGAAGTTATTTAAAGCGTTTATTTTCATTTAATGAACTTTATTTTTTCAAAGATAAAACATTTATACAGCCTACTTTTATAGGATTTGAATGGATCTGCATTCATACATAACACATTTATCAAACTCTTGCAATGATGTAATTATTATTTACTGTGTTCAAAATTTGAGCTTGTTCATATAGTTGATTAATTTTAACTCTGGATATATATTTTCTCTGAGCATTTGACGACATAAATTAATTATTAATTTGTTGGTCAAATTGCTATAAGCTAATAAACAATGTTTATACTAAGCATTATTTTATTTTCACCTTCCATTTAAAAGGGTGTTTTCTTCGGTACAACACAAACAACTTAAAATTGAGTTTATCTTTTAGCTTGAAGTTTTTTAATTGTTTTAGGTTTGGTTTTTTATCAGAACTATTTCTGAGTAATGATTTTCTAGATTTAATATGCGCACTTTAATAAATTTATATAGCCTCATCAGTAGGCCAATTGACCAAATATTGGGCTTATCTAGTCTAGTTTGCTGTTGAAAGGAACGTCGGAATTTAAATCCCACCTGAGCGTATTTAGGTTATTTCTTTTTATGTGTTTTCCTCTTTCCGTCCCCGAAAAGGTGTGAGAACTTTCTACAAATTCTACCTTCATCACTTCTATCCTATTAGCTTAATTAAACTGTGTATAGCCGGACTTGTAGTAAGACACACTGGTATTTCTTTTTATCACTGCTTCTTAATAACTGTTCAGGTTATTCGCAGATATGAAAAATACTCTAATGGTTTGAGATGAGGAGGGGAGCATCTTAGAGGTAATGTACCCACATTAACGTGGAAGTAAAGTGGGGAACCAATTGGGGGGAAAACAATCTTCAGTAGACCCGACTGTGATTCTAACCCTGGTCTCCCCATCATTAGCAGGCCGGTCTAACACGAGAGCAACGCCTTTGAGCGTTCGGTCACAGAAGCAGGTATTTTGACTTCACTTACAAGAAGGCACATTGCAAGAAGTCGTCATTTCACATTTAGAATACTATGTAAATAACCCCTGATGTCAAGAATGGAAACGCCCACTCAGAAACTGCAAGGACCACATCTGGACAAGGAATTGTTTTTTACGCAAGTGAAAACCAATAAGTCAAATGAATTAAAAGGGGAAGGGATCATTTAAAATAGTGACAAATGCTAAGATCAGTAGCTTGTACAAGTGTAGGTCTTACGCAGTCAAACTGTTATGGCAAGAAATACGGCCTTAAGTATCGTTCTAGAACACGTTACACATTAAAGTGTATTTGTTTCCATTTGTGTCTAGTTATTCTAACTCTCTGAAGTTATTATGACTACCGCATCAATCTATCTATTTAGTTATTTAATAAAATACCACCAGTTCTGAAACGTTTGGTATGAAATTAAACTTTAATGTGTGTTTGACTTTAACTCGCAGGCTACCAAATTTAATAATAAGGCCTTTTTTGTTAAGTGGAACAAATACACATCCCTCCACAATTCAACAACATTAATCTGCATCAAAAGCAACATAAACTATTTCCTATTGCGTTTGTAGGCTCCTAAAGTTGAAGATGTTTGCAAACAAAAGAAGGACAAGAGCTTTTGACAGTTATTTTTTTAAATATAATTTCAACGTCATTGGATACAAGGTTCGGTGGTAGAATCCTAATAGAGGGTCATAATAGAAAAGAGGCCCGAGCACGTCATAGCTCGAGCGTACAATAAGCGCGGTGATATTTATGCGTGTACTTGGAACAACGTGATTTCTCATACATGCCTGGAACCAGCAGTGTCCGGAGTGCAAGAACCAGGCAGTGTCTTTGCTCGAGGAGAACATAGTGTAAAGTAGATGCACTTCAATATACTCAATTTAATGTATTTTAAATACCTTAATAACAGTAATATTAACATATTCAGGATGGAGCCAAGTCTAGGGTGCCCCACCCCTTTATTTATTTTAATTTTACTATTTAAAAGTTGTGTAAAATCTTTCGAATTAAAAACTGTAAAAAAATAATTTTATATCTGAATAAAACCTTTGATTTATTAATTCTAAGGCATGGACATACTATTATCTTATCTTTTGCAGAGCGATATTACGTAATCTTTGTTTATATTTTGTAAATACTTTAAATTTACAAACGCCCTTCTATGAAATAATTCTGGATCTACCAGTGATCAAATGAGTTCCAATGAAGCATTAGAAGATATTCCATTTATAATCTCATACTCACATGCCCAATACAGAGCTTTATGATTGGAGTAAGAATTATCAAGACTCCCTGGTTTGCTACAGAGCAAATATAATAATTTCAATTTCATTTATTATAGTGCTGACCAACAGTTGTGAGACCTATGAGAGACCAGCACTGAAAAGTACAAAAATACCTTACAAATACGTATAATAACAACATAAAAAACAATAATAGCTAAATAATGATAATAACTGAAAAATAATTACAAAAAATACGACATATTTTTTTATGATGGATGATAAAAATGATCAAATTAATAGCTTGAGAGTAGTAAAAGCATAAGTATTTAAAAATCATAACAATAAACAAACAAAACAGAATTTGGTAAATTTTAATATTTGAGGCAGAGCTTCTACAGGATAAATTAGTTAAAAAGGGAGCTACTTAAATAATTCTCTGATTTTGGCTTTTATTTTATGATAAAAGTCGAATTTGACAAATCTGGAATTAGTGCTGTGGATACAGTGGCCTTATAGGGTTCACCTTGTAAGAGTTGTTGAGATAAAATAATTTTGTATTAAGAGAGGCCCGTGAATGGACATATGACATGAGCAAGGGAAAATTTACAAGAAATTTTGCTGTCAAAAATATTAAAAACTAAAAGAGCATCACAATAAATTCCATGCGAATAGAGAGTTTGTAGCCCTAATATAAAAAAAAAAATATCAAAAACGTAACCAATATATTTCATTTGGCCCATCCAATGTAGGTAAATGATCTGAAATCTGTGCGAGAAAATAAAAATAGAAACCTGCCACAACATTTCATAATAGAAATTGACTGGAGAGCCATAACCTCAAAAAGGTTTTTATATATATTTCAGTTTGAGAAAAATGAATAAATAAAATAAATAGTTCCAATAAAAGCAGAGTTCTATTGAGAATGAATATCCACCAGAGAGAAGTAGATGAAATTACCAGCAGGATCAGTAGTAAAGTAAGCTGCGCAAGAATACTTCCGGACGCAATATAGAAAGATCAAGCATTTTCGTGATTAGCTTATGTGTATATATATACCAGAGTGCCCTGTTAGCGCTAGTTCAGTTCAATTAAATATCAACGTGCAAGAGTTTATTTGTTTATGTTGTACAGATGTTCTCGTGATTCTGTGATTTGAGTGACCTAGTATATAATTTTGTCATTTATTTCAAAGATTGAAAAGAGACCAAAATTAATAAGTCTATAGAAAAACAAAACAAAGAAGGGAAAGTGGAGAAGTGTCATCAGTGAGTTGAAAAACAACTTTACAAGCCCAGAGCGAAACTCTTGCATGGACGTCAACAGCAAAAGTTGGTAGGCCTCCTTCTAAAAAAAACTACTGAAGGACCAGGACATACTGTTCATAAAAGAATCATCGTGGATGAGACGTCTGATATTTCTGTCCACGATCAAGCTTCCATCTGCTTCATAACTGTCATGGAGGTTCTTGAAATAGAATAAATGTTTCTCGGTTTTTTGAGACAACGGATACCAAGTCTGAGACTCAGCTCCGTATTATCTTGGATATCCTTCACAGATTACATGTATCGGTCACTAAATGCAGAGGAAAATGTTTTGACTACTCTTAGAACATGGCAGGAGATTTTAGTGGGGGATAGATCAGCATGAAAAGGGAAGAACCAAGATATTTATTCGTGTCTTATATGGCTCATTCTTAGAGCCTTACTGTGCAGGACATGGTAAAGCAAATTAACGAAGGGCGTAACACACTTAAACTGGTACAAGACATAATCGATAACCTTCCACAAAGGGTAGACGTCTTCAAAAACTTTCAAAGTCAGGTCAGCAACGGACAATCTAAGAATATTCGTCCCTTTTTCTCAACTCATTGGACAGTTTGATATAAATCTATTTCGTCCATCCTCTTAATGGAGGAGTTATCAGATACAGAAAAATCGGATGCTGGTGCCAAAGCGAGTAGCTTTACCATTCAAATGGAAACTTTGGACTTAATCTTCCATCTATCTTTATCTTGCAAAGTTTTCAGCCACGTGGATATGACCATAAGTTCCATTTAAGAAAAATTACTTCGCTTTCAACAGGACTCCTAAATGATTGATACGTTTTATAAGCCCCTGAGAAATTTCAGAACACGTTATGAAGTTTTCACGGATGGTACAAATTCAAAGTCTTAAAATATAGGTGCAGCATAACCAATGCTACCAATAATTCCTCGCTGACTAGAGGATGCAAGCAATAGAGACCTTCTTCCACAACACCCCAAGAACTGTACCATTAGTTTTTCTATGAAGTCGTCGATATGATCGTAAAGTGCATCACCACCCAATTAAAATCCGATATTATTGACTTCATGGTAAGACTCCTACACTCTCTCACCAGAATGAGAAATTAGTTTCATAAGTTCAGTGAACATTTTAAAGATGACATTGACGGAGAAATAGTGGCCTTACACAAATATGTGTTTATCGATATCTTTAAAACTTGAAAGAGAAGGTTTGGCAGCGTACCATCTGTGGTTGTCTTTCTACAGAAAGGCCCGCAAATTAAGAGCATGCTTCCAGAGCTTGTGAAGTTATTCCGACTTCTCCTGACGATCCCAGTGTCAAGTTCTACAGCAAAAAGATAATTTTAAGGCCTGAGAAGAATGAAATCCTACCTTATATCAACAATGGTTCAGAAACGCCTGAACCCTCTTGATATTCTGAATGTTCACTGAGAGGAGACCTTCTCCTTAAACATGGACTCTATATATAATTAATTAAAATTTAAGGCAGATATCCATAAGTCAAACATTGCTATCAAGATCTGAGCTGAAGTTTTTAGACTATGTACAATCACCTTTACCAAATCGTTAAAAAAAAATCTATTATTTACTGACTATTTATTTACAGACTTCATTCAAAATAAATCAGGTATTATGACTAGCTGAAGTAAATGAATAATGATAAGGGACTAAGGAGATGTTATACTTAGAGGGCCCCCATGAAGATAATTGGGGAGTTACTTGGCCCCTCCCCAAAGCAAATCAAGTTGACGCCTCTGAAACAAAGAGAGGGTACAACTATTTTAGTTGTGGATAAATCTACACGCTCAAGGAATCTAAAGTCCATACAGAATAGAGTGTATACTATATTTTAGTAGCTTAGGAATTCACAAGCTCACAGAACCAAGAGTTTAGAATTTTCACAGAATTTCCAGTGTCGAAATAAACGACTGCTAGTGTGGTTACATTTGCTTCCAACGTATTAATGTATAAATCTTCTTTGTATGTCTCCTTGGTAACGAGAGCTTAAGAAAGATTAACAAACCAACTATAAATCTCCTTGGTAGCGAGTGTTTTGGGATGGAAACAAACACGAAGAATAAATATCTAATTTAACCAGAAAATGTGAGCCTATTGTGTTAGTTTTTGGCATTATTATTGTCAGCTAAATGTTAGAAGTCAAAGAGTATGTTTTCAGTAATTGTTTGGTGTCACGTGTGAATTAGAGTTATTTAGTTTTATTTTTTGATACTTAGCCAACATCACAATTTTATTTGGTAACTTATAGTACTTTCTATAAAGTGCTGCTTTAAATTCACCCATATTTTTTAGATAGTATATTTAAACTATTTATGTTGAGGTTCATTGCAACGATGCCTTCACGTGAGAGAACCACTGTTAGTATGATTGCATCTGCGTATTATATTTAGGTATATTTTCAATTATTTTATGCATTCACATTAGAAGTTAAATATTATTTCTTTGATAAATAAAAAATAAACATAAGTAACCTGTCTCTTGTCATTCGTTATTAAATTTACATAGATAAGGATAGGTTTATATTCATGTATATCACTTAGCTAATAGCCAACAATGCATAACATGCAATGCACAATTCATAATTAAGATAAAACAATTTATAATGGAATGGAATGACGAAAGTCTAATAGCAAATAATGCATAGCATATTGTGCACAATTCATATTTAGAATACAACAATTTATAATTTAAATGTAATAATTGTATTTTCACTAGGTAGATAAATTGGCCCAACCTCTTTGCTCTAATAGATAAGTTCTTTAAAAATAACTTCAGCTAAGGAATCACTAAAAAAATAACGTTAAATAAACTGCATTTTTTAAACATAAATTTAGCCTAATTAAAGTGATTCTTGAATTGTAAATAAAATTTGATTTTAATTTATTAATACGCATATTGTCCATGATAAAACTATAAGGTATTTTTGGTACGTTTGTATATTAATAGGGTTTCTAATTTTTTCTGGGTAGTGTAAGTGTCAAGAAGACCAAATAATACATTTGCAGAATTTTTATATGTCTGTCTTTCGGTTTGTTTGCTTGTTGCCAATAAACTCAAAAAGTATTTCTCAGATCGACGGAATTTTTTTCTCTTGCACTTCTTATTACTCCAGTAACAGGGTAAGATATATACGAATACTTTATCTCATCATTGAGTGAAGCAGTGTTGAAAAAACGGAGCGTAAGCAGTAAGCATACGTTGTGTCTGCTCGGCGTGGGTACAAAGCATGGCACTTGATTCGACTAGCAGGAGAGAGGGAGGGGAGGTTGGTTTCTTCAGGAATCTTCACACGTGCTTAAAGCACTGGTCTCGAGTCCATTTAATTATGTTCTGGCATTTAAAGTTTTCGGCTTCGTTGAATGCGTTAGCGCTGTAAATAATATTCTTGCTTACTGAGCCACTAAGCCAAAATCAAATTGTGATTAGATGTGATAGGCTGCTCACTATGGAGTACTTCTTTCAATTTACTTTATTTGGGTTTCTTAGAAAGCAATTTTATAATATATATTATTAAATTAATTTCAACACAAGAAATGCAAAAACTTAAACTATTTCTTTGAGTGTTCATTTCAACTGTGAGTCCACATAATAGATACAATTCTGATTAAAGGACTGCAAAAAGGGGAACTATTTATTTTGATGCTCATTGCAACAATGCCTCCCCGTAAGCGATCAAATCTTGATGCAAGGATTAAAAAATTTAAACAAATTATTTACTTTGGTTCCTTACTACATGTAATCTTTAATTTGTGACGTTGTCGATACATAAAACATTTATTTACCTCATACGTGTCTGAAATGGTGTTTATGGTAGTTAAGATGAATTGCTGGAAGAAAGTTGATCCACTCGACTTAAATACGAGCGAAGTCGTGGGCAAATTATAGTTAGTGATACTAGAGAAATGTATTGAATGCGTATCACCAATTTTTTACAAAATCTACATATTCTATAATAGTGTTATTTAATCAAAATATTTTTTTGAAGGTAAGTGTGAACCATTTTAAAAGAAAAAAATGTTATGTTGTGACATATTAATCACGAGATTTTTAAATTAAATATAACGCCTTTATGAGTTAGTGCTCAGAGCTCCTGGCTACAGATCCAGTGATCTTGGGTTCAGTTCCCTGTGCTTCCCAAATTTATCTCTGGAGCAGTGGGTCTGAAACGGGGTCAAATTCAGCCTCGTGAGGACAAATGAGGAGTTAATTGAATAAAGAAGTAGCAGCTATGGTTCAGAAAACCGGTATTAACGGCCGAAGGGCTCGTTATACTGACCACATGACAACCTCTATCCTCAAATGTTGGCACTATTATCGTTAACGGCGGCGGCCGCTCAGTATAGTTCTTATGTGGGCTAACACCATGGAGTTTTTTTTACCCACTGAACGAAAATGCAATACTGCTTCATTCAAAGATTATGATTTCTCAGATAGTTAAAATATTTTTAAATGACAACAATTTTAGACGGAATCTCTGCTGACTCTTTGAAGTCTGTAACAAGTTTGGAAGAGGTACTGGGTACCTTTGCATCTTATTTATTAGTGATCGTGTCTTCCTCTACAGTATACTTGATCAGTGTAGAAATAATTAATACAATCCTGTTCAGTAAATCTTGAATGCAAATTTACAGCACCTGCTTTCCTCTATTGTATAAAGTGGTAAAAGAATTATGGTATGTTATAGTTCCATGTCACTAGTCTCATATTTACTTGGAGTTAATCGCTATTTTCTCACAAAGGAACTAAACCAATTTCTCAGCATTCATGTGAACTTGATTCTGAAAATAAAATCGAATGTTTTAAATGCCTAACATTATTACGCTGACAAAAAATGAAAACGGGAGAAGGTATGGCATTATCTATAATGGATGTGGTTTTATTTACGATATTGAACTGAGGTCACGTAAAATAAATTTATACAAGATTATTTTCTAAAAAAAGTTATGCATACAATACTATATAGAAGAAAAACAAACAAATGGTATATATTTAGCCACTTTCTTCTCAAATTGACACACACATAATATTACTTAATACACATTTTACATTTCTGAAGAAAATCAAATATGTATTAAACACAATATATTTCAATTTCAGTAAATGACATAATTGTATCCTTAAAGATAAAATGGATACAGTCAAAAAATGGCCTCCGAAAAGGTACTGTACAGTACATACTGGTTCCAACGTGACGAACGTTGATACTTGAATGTGAGATTTCAATAGCTTTTCATAAATATAAAAATTAATATGAAATTTTATGTGTTATTGCTATCTTTTCCAAAGGGAAGCAATTTTCAAAATCTTTCCTCTTATTCACATACTGAGTGTTATCAGCTATGGGTCTCGGAAATATGTTACAAAGCAATATACTGGCAACTTTTGCAACGACTTTAATATCTACTGCAACAAAATAAACATGAGGCTAGTCTTACTATGAACTGTATAATTTACCAAACTGCACTGGGCTTACTTCATAAACGGTTCATATACATTAATTGAATGCTTTCGCAGAAGGGGATCAACACATAATGATAAAGTTATGTTTTTATGCTTTTATCATGACCATTGCTGATGCCAATGGTCTGTTTACCATCAACCATTCTAGAGATTTGAGCGGAAGTAGTAACGTTCTTCACCAATTGGTAATATTTTAAAACAAGAGCAGCTTGAACCCGATTCAGTATACGCACGGTCTAAGGCACTAATCTCTTATTAGACTAGACTGCCGATGACAGGGAGATAGAGACTCAAATCTCGATCGGGTGTACTTAGAGTGTATTTTCAAAATCGTTTGCCCCTCACTTCTTCAAAGCAAATGCGGATACATTTCTTCTAAATAAAACCTTCACTATTTCTAAAACCATAAGCGTGATTAGTACGTAGGGGTATAGCCCGAACGTGTGGTAAGATGCGGTGCTAAAATAAAAGAGCAGCTTGGAAGTGCCTGATCCTTGAGACTTTCTAAGCTATATTTAGCAGACGGCATTCCCCTCCTACCTGGTACAAGACGAAGATTTTTATTCTATCGCCAAGCTTAATGCGCCCATATTCTTGGAATTCACTCAACTATACGAAAAGGTCATCCAGATTTCTAGAGCAGTGTTTCTCAAAGTGTTGTCCGCGGAGGACAATCAAGTGGTCCCTAGGTTCCCAGAAAGTTTCGTAATAATAATGAATTAAGGAATGTTGATCGCATAGAAAAAAAACATTTGAAATGCAATGGATTAAATATGAAATATACATATGTTTTATATTTCTTTCCTTATTAGATGTTGTGCAGAGACGTTTGAATCATGTGATAGTTCATTTTTCTTTGCACGGTTCTGTAGATGTTCTTGGTCACGTTATGCAATTCTTCTTTTTTTGCTCAAGTTAATTTTACGCAATTTTAGCTAAAATTACCTCACGAGTGTTGAGTTTGTTACTAAAATAATCAAATCAACATTCCAGTAGATTTTTCATCTCATAAAAACATTGTGTCTAGGTTTATTAAAGCGAAATATTTACTATCGGCGGGATTGTCTCAGCTGTGGCAAGTTTAACTCTGGCACAGGAAGTTAGAGCTAGTTTTCCAACCAAGGGAAGTGAGGGTTCTATTTCCTCAGATGTATGAAGTCACTCTTCCTTAAATTCCACCCTTCTATTATAATATTTCAAACCGAATGATTTATAATGGAAATAACCTGGATAACTCGCTTTGGGGGCTGATTGGTATAAAGCTTCGTACACACGAGAGGCAAACAGAGGCACTGCGAGGACGCACCGTTCGTGTAGTGTGGATGGTGAGCAGAGGCAGGGCGAGCGCCTAAGTCTGCCTCAGCTCACTGCGTGGTGCCCATCCTCTGGCCTTTCGGTATATCAAAGCGAGGAGTTGCTCAGCGCGCGCTAATCTAGACGCCTCTTTTGTTGCATCTGCCTCATCCCAAACTGTCTAGACAAGGGATTTTTGCGTTGATAGCGGTGTAGGTATCCGCAATAAAATGGATTAGGAGCAGGACAGGAACGTAAAATTGATTGATGAGTTGGAGAAGAGACAATCTGCAGTGGCCAGGAACCGCAGCGTGATAGGTAAACGTTCGTTTGGTGGAATTACAGGTCTGAAAGTAGTAGTATTTCTCCTTATTCTATCTTTAATTCCAATCAAAATAACGAGAAAATCTTCCTCCACCATCCTTGTGAAGTTATCAAATTTCTCACCTTCGTCGAGGGTAAGTTACTTTAAAAGACCTGTACTATTGCTGGTTAGTCGTCGCCTATGTATGTATAGTTTTGATTACCACCTACGTCTTTTTACTTTCTCTCTATCTTACAGGTAGAGAAAGTATGGTGATCGTCAAAAAAATCGAACTCGAGATTTTGATGAATTTTGACGTTTCATGACTTCCTGAATCCGAAAAAGTGGTTTTTGAATGTCTGTCTGTCTGTCTGTCTGTCTGTCTGTCTGTCTGTACCTCCAACTAGAGCCTAAACTATTTTACCGATTGAGCTGAAACTTGATATCTAGGGTTTTCATAGGGTTGCCCCGAGGGGTTTTTGGAATTGGATATCTACCCCTAAAATTAAGGGTAGTTTACTGAAGGGAAAAAAGAGAAAAAGTCGATTTTCTCAAAATCGGCTCTAACGATTTTGATTAAATTTCATTTATGAACATTAATAAATATTCCAAACAAAATGGCTACTCTCAATATTTCGGCAAAATGGCTTTAAGGGCTCCGGTCTGATGCGTAAATTAACATTTTTTATAATAGCTCCGAAACTATTTGAGATATGAAATTACTTAGCATTACAAATATGTATATATATTTATAATACAAATATTTTATTCGAAACATATTTTTATAAAATCAATAATTTTCAATCTATACGCAATTATATATATATTTTTAGCTTTTTGGACATTAAAGCTTAAGTATTGCGATCGTAAAAAAAACTAACCTGAAATGTTGATGGATTTCGACGTCTCATGACCCCCCGAACCCTAAAAAATAGTCTTTGCAATGCCGTCTGTCTGTGTGTCTATTAAAACTTAAAATTAAGGGTAGTTTACTGAAGGGCAAAAAGAGAAAAAGTCGATTTTCTCAAAATCGGCTCTAACGATTTTGATTAAATTTCATTTATGAACATTAATAAATATTCCAAACAAAATGGCTACTCTCAATATTTCGGCAAAATGGCTTTAAGGGCTCCGGTCTGATGCGTAAATTAACATTTTTTATAATAGCTCCGAAACTATTTGAGATATGAAATTACTTAGCATTACAAATATGTATATATATTTATAATACAAATATTTTATTCGAAACATATTTTTATAAAATCAATAATTTTCAATCTATACGCAATTATATATATATTTTTAACTTTTTGGACATTAAAGCTTAAGTATTGCGATCGTAAAAAAAACTAACCTGAAATGTTGATGGATGTCGACGTCTCATGACCCCCCGAACCCTAAAAAATAGTCTTTGCAATGCCGTCTGTCTGTGTGTCTATTAAAACTTAAAATTAAGGGTAGTTTACTGAAGGGCAAAAAGAGAAAAAGTCGATTTTCTCAAAATCGGCTCTAACGATTTTGATTAAATTTCATTTATAAACATTAATAAATATTCCAAACAAAATGGCTACCCTCAATATTTCGGCAAAATGGCTTTAAGGGCTCCGGTCTGATGCGTCAATTAACATTTTTTATAATAGCTCCGAAACTATTTGAGATATGAAATTACTTAGCATTACAAATATGTATATATATTTATAATACAGATATTTTATCCGAAACATATTTTTATAAAATCAATAACTTTCAATCTATACGCAATTATATGAATTTTTTTAACTTTTTGGACATTAAAGTTTAAGTATTGCGACCGTAAAAAAAAACTAACCTGAAATGTTGATGGATGTCGACGTCTCATGACCCCCCGAACCCTAAAAAATAGTCTTTGCAATGCCGTCTGTCTGTGTGTCTATAAAAACTTAAAATTAAGGGTAGTTTACTGAAGGGCGAAAAGAGAAAAATTTGGTTTTCTCAAAATCTGCTCAAACGATTTTGATTAAAATTCGTATCTAGGCGTTGATTAAGATTATAAATAAACTGGCTATTTTCATTTTCCTATGAAAATGATTTTTAGGGTACTTTACAGAAGCGTTAATTTCCGTATCTCCACAACTATTTGAGAAACTAAACAACTTATCATTGCAAAATTGTAGGACTATTAGAAATAAAAAACTTTTATTTGACATATATTTTTATAAAAGCAACAGTTTCTGAGATATTTGCAAATATATTAATACAATTTTGTGAGCTTTAGTTGTAAACATATACTACTTAAGTCTTAACGCAATAATTCTCCAATGCCATAGAGTAATTAAATATAAGTATCTAAAAAAGTATGTTATTTTTCCTTAAATCTCTTAGGAGAAATGTTTGCATAGCAATGATCTATCTCCATTTTAGACTCAATAGTCAATATTTACATTTTTTATTGGTCAAAATGTATAAATGAATAATTAAATATCAATGCGATGACTTGAAGATCTGCAACACCTTATAAAATGTTAAAATTTTAACCAGAAATCGAAATTTTAATACGAAGTGTTGACCCTTGTGGAAGACATTAAACTGTTTGAAATGCTCTTAGGTGGACAAAGATGCGCCTCTTTTCTCATTGATTATATAGCATTGTATATTATTTTATGCGTGCTCTTATGTGGAGTGGTGATGATACAATGTACATTATTCCGTTCAGAAATCTTACGAGTTTATAGAAAGAGAGAGAAAGTCTGTGCGGTGCGCCGTACCATTTATTTCTTCAGCTTTTACACCTGATATTTTAATATGATAAAACTCACATAATCTGCTGCGATGTTGACGTCTGACATTGTTGTTGCCTAGGTTTGAACGTCATAGAAAGGTGGAGCACAAACGAGGCATTTCTCGTGCGTCCTCGTATGGGGTTAATGAAATGTCTGCTCTTACGTCCTAGTATGGGGTTAATGAAATGTCTGCTCTTACGTCCTAGTATAGGGTTCATGAAATGTCAGCTCTTACTCCCTAGTATGGGGTTCATGAAATGTCTGATCTTACGTCCTAGTATGGGGTTCATGAAATGTCTGCTCATGCGTCCTAGTATGGGGTTCATGAAATGTCAGCTCTTACGTCCTAGTATGGGGTTCATGAAATGTCTGCTCTTACGTCCTAGTATGGGGTTCATGAAATGTCTGCTCTTACGTCCTAGTATGGGGTTCATGAAATGTCTGCTCATGCGTCCTAGTATGGGGTTCATGAAATATCTGCTCTTACGTCTTAGTATGGGGTTCATGAAATGTCTGCTTGTGCGCCCTAGTATGTGGTTCATGAAATGTCTGCTTGTGCGCCCTAGTATGGGGTTCATGAAATGTCTGCTCTTACGTCTTAGTATGGGGTTCATGAAATATATGCTCTTACGTCCTCGTATGGGGTTTATGAAATGTCTGCTCATGCGCCCTCGTATGGGGTTCATGAAATGTCTGCTTGTGCGCCCTAGTATGGGGTTAATGAAATGTCTGCTCTTACGTCCTAGTATGTGGTTCATGAAATGTCTGCTTGTGCGCCCTAGTATGAGGCTCATGAAATGTCTGCTTGTGCATCCTTGTTCTGCCACGTTTAGCCCCACGGTGCCTCTGCCTCTAATGTGTACGCAGCTTAAGAGGTCATTCTCGCAATAGATTGGACTAGAAATGACGAGGATATCATGGTCAGAGGGTGGTCTTTTCTTAAGGTTTTTCAACTCTCCCTCCATGCAAATGTGGGTGAACTTCCTTTTAATTCAATCTTCCTAATCCATAAAACCCTAGCGTAATATTTCAATAGCCCATTCGGGTAGCAGGACGCGGTGCTTTTTTTTTTTTAATGGAATAGCTTGAGTGGGAAGTAAGACTTCGTAGATGAAAAAAATGCAATGTCTTCTCCGAGGGATTATGGATCAGAGTGTCGTCTAAGCAAGGAGATCCCTTCACCTGGTTTTTAATCCCTGCCAGGCCCTAACACACATACACATACACACACACAAACACACACACACGATAAGGCTTACAACAAACAAGCGGGAGCTCCCGGAGTTTATGATACCTTGATTTACAATATGGCTGCCCCTACCTCTTCTCTCTCTCTCTCTCTCTCTCTCTCACACACACACACACAGACACGTGCACACTTGTTTTTCAATTAGCCGTTTTCATTTAGCTAAAGTAGCTTGATTAAACTTCAGGAAAGGAGCGCTACTTTAGCACTCATGAATTAGCCCTTCAATGTTAAGAGCACATAAGTCTGCCAAGTTTTTCCCTCCAGGGGTGTAAACGGAATACCCACATCCCGTCCATGTTAGGTAAAATATGGCGACGATAAAAGCCCTCGGGACAGTGAGGTTCGAGACAAATATGAACTCTTTTAAATATTTATGTTTTAATGAGCACCTGCTAGAAACTGTTTGGTTTATCATGGGCGATTTTCAAAGGTGCTTTCAACGTGTAGGATCAATTTACATCTAGAATAGATAGCTTAAAACAATATTAGATAATATCGTCTAATGAAAAAAAATATACTAAGGGCACTGCTCACTCCAATATTCTACTGCAATATTTCTGCTTTGAATTTCTTAAACCTTGAAAATTATCTTAATAAAACTTTTATAACAATTGCTGTTCCCATAAAAATCAACGATTAAGTTTGTTTACGTACTATTACTAGAGATAGGGTAAAATAGCATTAATTTTCAGTTTTTTTAGCATTAATTATTGGAAATTTAGCGTTTTGTGGCATAATTTAGCATTTTGTAGCAAAATAGGAAAAAATGTCTTTCGTCAATGTTTTTAGGGCCTATACAAAGGATTTATGATAAAAGCAACGACTAACGGATTGTGGCGATTATCCGGATGGGCTGTGGAAGGCACAGGATGTAAGTAAAACCCGAGCTGAAGCACACAGACGAGTGAAACTCAATGATTTTTTTAATCACTTATTTCCGCTGAAAAACATCGTTTTATAGAAATTCTCAGCATTTTATTTAAATGCACAGCATTTTCAGGGAATTCGTGTCTATTTCGCTAAATAGAATAATTTAGCTAAAATACTCTCAAAATCACGTTTTTCGCGTTAATTCGCGAAATAAAAATCGCTTTAAACACTTTCAAATGCCATGAAACGCAAACAAAACTTATAAATACCCTATGTTCGACCCTTTTTTTTCTTGTCGCGTTTTTCACAAAAGCGAATTTACCCTATCTCTAACTATTACCAACCTGACAGGTCAGGTCCAAAAGAATGGTATGACTTGTTTAATAGATAGGTTAAAATGAACCAACATTTGCGTGAAGGAAGAGTGAATAAACAAATGTGGTGCAGAGAGATGACTAGAGGAAGGCTTTTATAAGAATAAACTACAGCCAAAAGGATCTTAGTTAGATACATAATTACATAATTATATTATCAATAAGGCAAACTAAGAACAAGATTTATAAGACATCCGTATACTTTCATGATACTTTTATTATATTATCCAAGTGTTCAATACACCTGAATTATTAGCCCTTTGCATTTCATGTGTGTTTCAAGATCAAGTTATTTTATAAGAAGCTACCTTAAAATTGCATTCGGGTGGTATATGATCCAAGCGTGAAAAAATAAGAGGTAAGGGGGGAAATCTGACAAGTCACCAGCTCACCGACTGTAGCGCCTGACCATGGAGTGTAAGATTAACGAAGCTTGAATATACACTCGTTCAACGGGAACAGAAGGTCTGATGGAGAAGAGATAATCTTGTATTTCACCCAGCTACCTGTCACCAAACCACTGTACTTACGGTCATTAACGCAAGATCGTAGTGAACGCGAGTTAAAGGAAATGTTTTTACAATTTTTATAGCAAAACATTTATTTGGCCAAAATAAATAGAATATTGTTCCAGTAAGCTGTCATTAAATTTCAGGATATCCTTGCCAGATACTCAAGAACTGTTGAGGTCACCTTGTGAAGAAAAATTAAGGTCTATATTTATACTGGAATAGTATTTGATTTCTTTAGACCAGAAAAAAAATATTATGATATAAATCTACAAAAATACTACTTTTAGCTCAAGTTACCACCTTAAGATAGATAAGCCAGGATAGTAAAATGCTGGTAGTATCGATATTCCTGCGTTGCAAGATTAATCGTGCCTGAAGACAGCAATTAAATGCAAGTGAATGCCAACTCAGTTGCCTTAAGCCTGTTGACTTGGTATCCGTAAGGTGCGTAGTACTATGTAAGAAATAGACTCAACAGTGACAGATTTCTCTGTCTACAGAGTCCTTATCCTTAATACCTTAGTCCTTATCACTCTGTAGAAATTGACTCAAGTTACTTTCTAAGGACTAGTCGATACGGTCTGCTAAGGACTACCAATCACAGCAAAGTAATCGTGCGCTGCGCATCGAAACGAAAACACCAATGGCATTATCATAACAATTCCACTAACTAGCTCATATTTTAAATAACTATATTATTTGTGACTGCACTTAACCTACCTTTCAAATGTAAACTAACCTAGACGTTTTATTAAAATATGTTGTATATCTACTTTTGTTAATAATTGTTCAGCTATAATACAGTTTGATTCACATGTGATGTCTGCTTGCGTCTAGCTTTAGAAAATTATCTTTCGAGGAGTTTAATTTGACGTTGTTTCTAACTTTCTCATTAGTTGGCATGGTCACGTGATTACGGATACGGACACGGACTGTGTAGAAGCAATTTGTATTGCTAAGGACTTAAGGACTATAAGGATGTGAAGCTTACGGACTATGTAGATGGGGCTTTACACTCAGTTTGCAGTTCTCTTATAGGTGGTTACCGAATATAGTTAGTTACCTTCACTTTGGTTGTATAGTCGGATTGGCATAAGAACAGTTCAAACGTTACTGAATGTACTTACACGTATTCACATGCCAAGAAACTACATTATTCAGTGGCCAGTTTACGTTTGGAATAGAGTGTAAATTTTGACATCCAAAATATAGAAGTATAGTCCTTTTATTATGTTGGCTAGCTTAATTGATTTTTTATTTCTTAAATGATTAGAAGAAACTCACGGTGTTTGAAAACAAAGTATTTAAGAAAATGGTGGTCCCAAAAAGGGATATAGATAATGGATAGTGGATGAGGCTACATAATTATGAGTTACATTAAGAGTTAGCGTTACCAGATATTGTTAGGATAATCAAATCTCGTAAATTACGGTGGGCAGTGCGAATGGGGGATTCTAGAAACTTGTTCAGGGTATTGACTGGCAAATACAGTGGGAAGAGACCATTGGGAATACCTAGACTCAGATGGGAGGATGACATTAGAATGGTCCTGAAAGAGATAGGATTTAATGAGGTGGATTGGATAGAACTAGCCCAAGATAGGGATATGGTGTAATGAGGTGGATTGGATAGAACTAGCTCAAGATAGGGATATAGTGTAATGAGGTGGATTGGATAGAACTAGCTCAATATAGAGATATGGTGTAATGAGGTGGACTGGATAGAACTATCTCAAAACAAAGATAAAGTGTAATGAGGTGGACTGGATGACACTATCTCTAGGTAGGGATGGGATGTAATGAAGTGGACTGGATAGAATTTGCTCAAGACAGGATAGGTGGCACACTTTAGTAAGCTTTTGAGTTCCTAATATGCCCACCATAGAGTGTGTAATTAATGTTTCTACCTGTGACAATTCGACTCAAGCTTGAACAGCGATTAAGACCCCCTCGACCCAGGATCAACTCCAAGCTACATTTTAAAACAAAACGACAAGTAGATAGGAGAGGAATGTCCCCTAGTCCCCCATCCAAGTGCCAAGTGATCTGTTTTGTTTCTTCTGGCACGTGACATGTGTCTTCTCGGCGGGACGTCCCTGTCTCGGGGACAATATATGAAGATGCTGGTACAGGGGGTGCCGTGTACCCTTGTTCGCATCACACTGCGACTGCGCCAGATTATCCACATCTCGGTGCAAGAGGTACACAACTACAAGGAATTCAAATGGTAACTTTTATATTCTAGATTGTTGTGTGTACAAGCCTCCACCAACACGTGAGGAATATATTATTGCCTCTATGGTGGGCGCGTGGACAAGAATGTTAGTCTCTTCTTGTATGGTTTGCCGATTTAAGATTAGGTCAAGGTTCCTTTGAATTGCTCTTCTTGCAGGGACAAACATTTATAATGTGAAAAATTTAGGTTCTTTTTCACGTTACTATTAGTTTTAAGAATAAAATACCTGTTTCAGTGGCCGCTTCGCCTAAGGCGCTCCTCTCGTGCTAGACCGGACTCCCGATTACAGGAAGATCGAGGTTAGAATCTCTGTCGGGTGTACTGAGTGTAGTTTTTCCAAAATTGTTTTCCACTCTCTCTTTCTCCACGCAAATGAGGGCACACTTCCCCTTTTATATAACCTTACTAAGCCCTAAGCCCATCAGCGTAATTAGAACATAAGCGCATAACCTGAACGGGTAGTAAGACGTCATGCTCAGAAAATAAAAAAGAGCACGTATGACTCGGTGTATGGATGTTGTTGAAGTGAAGGAAGAATGCAAGTATTGGGATGTGTGGAGAAAGTTAGTGAGGATGTATTAAGTACGAAGTTGTTTTTTGAGCTATATTCACAGTTTCTTGCCTACCCGTAAGGGAGCGGCTTAATTATATATGTAGGCCTATATAATATATATGTATATGATAGCTATCAATTTTTGGGCTTATAAGTTACATAAATAACTAGCAGAAGCACCCGAAATTACCCCGGTTAACCCCGGAATACATTGCGTGATTACACCTGAAGCACGCGTTTCTTTGCTTCAAACATTTAAAAAAAACTTCGATTTGGTTCTTCCGACAAAGTTTTTAATCAATTTTAAAGAATTTAATCCAAAATTTATAAAACTCTAATCATGAATGTAAAATTTCTGCTTCAAGGTAGCATAAATATATTTGTTCACAGGGGGCTACTAATTTTAAAATGTTAGCACCCTTATATGGTAGATATCGCACAATACTCAGACAGACAAACAAACTCTTCATTTTATTAATATAGTAAGATAAATTGCTTATAAATACAAGTATATTTTTGTTATATTCACAATTAATATAACCTTTTAAAGTAAAACGTAGTAGTTTATTATTGATATTAATCAGATTTTGTTTAAAAAATATATATAAAATTCCAAAATTTGAGGGAAGTTTTATCAATATTGAGTATTTAATGTCATGTTACAAGTTAGGATGCATTGCTATCAGGGACTCTAAATCCTTATATGTGGTGAACTTTACCTCCATTTTCACCCACACAGTCCATTGGATAATTCAATTTCCTATGAATAAACTTTTGGAATATCTAAAATAATATTTTTCCCTGCAAACATTGATTGATAATCACTAATGTCAACCCTGGTAGATATATATATATATATATATATATATATTTATTGGTTTTGTTAAGCTATATAGTTAAACAAAAGATATATTACAAGATTATAATAATATTTACTTAAGGATTAATTAATGCATGGTTTTTGATGGATAATCGAAATAACAAAAGATAGGTCTAGTATTAAAAAAATATTTTTTGTTTTGTGGTTATGGTAACAATTGAGGATATAGAGCATAACATAATAAATTATAAACAATTATATTCACGCCTCTATCTTCTAATAGTTGGTGACCATAGATTTTAGTATAAATACATGTGTTTATATAACTTTAAGAAAAAAATCATTCAAAACATTAATTTTAAAATAAAAAAAAATGGAAATCAAAAGCACATGAATAGGGCTTGTATTGACGTCATCAATCGTCTTTAGTCTCCGTTGTGTCATATTTATATATAAAGTGAAGGCAAGTTTTTTTAAACTCTCGTTTATAACATATTTTTAAGTGAACTACAGATTTAAATACCACGAATAAATATTACGGTGCACCGCAAAACTTTATTTCTTTTTTAACTTAAAATAGTCATTTACTAAAAACCTGTAAGAAAAGTCTATATTGCTACAGAAACACTCGACAAAAAACCACAGAATAAATTAAATAATATACACTGTTACAGTAACATTGAGAAAATATTAATATTTCTGTCCACCAAAAAACATAACAATAAAAATTTCATTTTTAGACTTGATAGAAAGTTATATAAATTTGCTTATATTTAAAACATTATTGGTTTTTTAAAAACATTTCAAATAAAAGAGTTTTATATTTAATAGTACTAAATATTTACAACGATATGGTATATCTTATCTCAAATAATTGTGTAGATATAATCAAAATTGGAAATTCTCATGTGAAAATGTAAATTGCCATTTTGTTCTTAATGTTAAATTATATCTAGAGGCAAGACACAAAGTCTTATAAAAATTGTTAAAGTGGATGTTGATAAAAAAAATCTATATTTTCTCTTTTTACCCTTCACTAAACTACTCCAAATTTTAGGGTCGGACATTTAATTCCAAAAATTCCTGGAGAGAGCCTTATGAAAACTCTAGATACAAGGTTTTAGCCCTATCAGTAAAATGGTTTCGACTCTAGCCCGAGATACAGACAGACAGACAGATTGCATTGCGAAAACAATTTTTTTCAGTATCAGTGGAATATGAAACATCGACATTTGTCAAAATCTTGTGCTAGAATATTTTTTTACTATCACAATACTTCTCTCTCCGAAGGGTCGATATAAAGTAAAAGCACACTACATTCGGCTGAAACACGAACACTGACAAACCAGACCAAACAAGATGGATGTTTGGTCCACGGTCCCAATAATGCAGATGTCTTCACCTTTTTTCTAATCACCGTGGCCTACTACCAGTTTGGGCTATACGCTTAAGTACATATTACGCTAATGGGCTAGGAATTGGGAAGGTTGAATATAGAGGAAGTGAACCCGCATTTGTGTGGAGTGAGAGTGGAAAACCATTTCGGAAATTAACCTCCAGTTCACCCGAGTGAGATTCGCACCTTGATATCCCCGTCCTCGGCAGTCTAGCTCAACATGAAACTAGCGCGTTAGATAACCACGCCACCGAGTAGGGTGATAATTAGTTAATTATTATAATGTGATAGGAATGAGGGAGGAAAATTTTTTAGAAGTAATCTACCAGCACTTGCGTGGAAAGAAAGTGGAACATTATTTAGGAAAAAACACTTTCAATGCATCTGACCTGGATTCAAACCACGAGTTCTCCATCATCAGTAATACAGTCTAACTCAAGAGTGACTGACGCCTTAGAACATTCAGCCACGTTTTCACCTCTTTTAATAAATTTAACTGTAGCCTATATTTAGTGTTGAGGTTAACTTTAAACTTAGGGGAAACTTAATTTATTTTTCCTGTTTTTGACACTAATTATCACCATTTTACCATTAAACCATAATAGTGATGGTAATAATACCTAAGGTGAGCTATGTTTACCATTATATATCTCCACAAACAATTAAAATTCACAATAACAGTTTATTTTTTGTTACAAAGTAGTATCAAATAAAATGTTCAAACAAACATTCACTTAAAAAATAATAATTGTAATGAACAATCGTTCAAAACACGAATAATTCCCAACAGTCTGTGCCCACCCGTGGCGCGTGATTGGACGGACGCTATACCCATGTTTAATCGCTTCGGACCAATCACGACTCTCTATTAACGTCTCAGCAGGACGCATACAAGGTCCGCCATATTCCCTTCGTACTTTCCAAACAGATGAGTTATATCACCCACTCAAGTCCATACATAAAGCGTAATGAGACTTGAGGGAGATTATTAAAACGGTAAGATTACATATGGTCCCTACATGGGAAGAAATAAACATGGCGGATAATTAGCACTCGTTTGATTAGGTAATAAAATATAACGCTATTATATTTTATTGGGGAATTGTAAAACATGTTATTAGTTCCTGTATTGACGTGATACACTTTTAAGCTGAGTATTGAGAGCTATAGAAGGTTTTAGGAAGGAAAACACTTTTATAAATTACAAACATATTATTTTGTGGTCGATAATAATAATAATAACATTTTACTTTTTAATAGTGTTATTTTAAAGATATTTATAACATGTATCAAAAGTGACATATGTAGATCACAGGGCTGGAAATATAAATACGCGAAAGTAAATCTAGTAGATTTTATAGCTCTCAGTTAAGGTTATTCCTATGAAAATTGGATGATAAGTGGTTTTATCCCCCTAGTTTTTATGCTTATTTAAAAAAAATCACCTGTGGCAAAGCAAGGCGCTGGAAAAAATAAAAAGTTTTTGCTTTTCGTTTATTTGAGGTATTTAGCGTGCACTTTCCTAGCCGACGTATTGTACCATGAACACACGACCTATAAACTAGCTTATATCTATAACAGACACAACATCCAGCCCTCGTCCATTAGTTCATCACTATGAAACAAAAATAATATATTCGAGGCCCTGCTGGTATTCGATCCCAGGACCATTAGCTTAGTAGGCATACACGCTACCGACTGAACTAAGGTGTTTAAAATGAGTGTTCGTTTGTTTAAATCAGTTCTCTGGCTTTCTCGTAATTTTAAACACAGGAAATTGACCTGTCAAATTAAACATAGATTTGTGTGAAGGAGTGATAGAAAACCATTTAGGAAAATCAATTTTCAGTAGAACCAACAAAGTTTAGAGCCCCAACGCTCCTGTCATCAACAATTTAGTTGTATTGACGCTCACACCCCATGACCATCGATCCGGGTACGTCAAGAAGCCTTGCCAATATTCTATTTCTCACTGCTATGTGAGTTACTTATTTCAATACAGCCACGACTTATATTCATTTAAAGGTAAAGAATGAAGACAGTGACTCTTGGGAAACAACGTAAATGTGAGTACATATCCTCTCAATTCAACCTTCCTCATTCCTAACACATTGGTGTGAAATTATTACATATGCGTATAGCCCGAATGGGTGGTTCACGATGAAGAAATAAATGGTATGACATAATCGTACAAACTTCCTTAAAATATGTATTATGGCTTCAAAATTAATTTTCAAACAAAGGTTTTTAGTAAACTACCCTTAAGTATGTTTTACTCATAAAATCAAACAAATCTTCTTGTTAATCACAATAATCACTCTTTATATATAAGCTCTGAACCAAATCATTCAAATATATCAACAAAATGTAAATTTTTAAAAATAAATTATTTGTCATTTGTAAAAATCAAAATAATTTATTATTTATCATGAAAACTATTGCAAAATTCCCATTTTGAATTCAATTTTTAAGATCAATTAATAATTATAGTGTCTTAAATAAACTGCCCTTAAATTAATTTATTTAATATAAATAAATATTATTATTGATAGTATAAAATAGTCTTTAAATTCAAATTGCTAAAGCCATTTTTTTTATATCCGAATTTAAAAAAATTCTTCAGTAAACTAATTAATACCATATCCCCCACCCACCCCCAAAAAACAAACAAGTAGACAGCTTTATTTGTCATGTTCACGTCACACACTCCCCAGATATCTATTTTAAGAAAAATCATTATAGCCATTTTTAAAAAATTAGAATTTTCAAAGATCACTCATCAGCAAACAACCCTTTATTGAAATTTTACCTGAAACTAAGTAAATATGTCAAATACTCCCAGGAACCAAATCGTTACAGCTATTTGTAGAATGGTTTTTGTTTTAGTCGTTTGGGAAAATATTCATAAATGATTTCTTGCGATAGTAAAATATATAGTAATTTTTCATACCACACAATTTACAGATATAGATCTTGAACAAAATCGTTAGAGCTATTTTCTAAATATTCAGAATTTTCAAAATTAATATTTCCCATCAATAAAATATCATTCAACATATTCTTGCCTAAAAACAATTATATAGAGCTATTTGACATGTCAATCAAATCCGAGATAATTTATGCATTTTAAACAAAATTGCTAGATACGAAAAATTTGTAGTTAAAAAAAATTCTCATTAGTAAACTACCCTTAATTGAAGGGCTAGGGTAAAAAATAGAAGCGTTTTGGGGTATAAACCTATAAAATCTAAATTTCAAATTTGAACCAAGTCTATCAAATCGTTTTGAATTCGTGACCACGGACACACAGATTGACAAATAGACGGGCAGAATACATAATTGTAAAATACACTTTTTGGGTGTTTGTGTTCACATGAAACCTAAAGATTCGTCATAATCTCAGGATCAATTTTTCACTATCAGAATACTTTCTCTAAATATGAGAAAATAAAAAAACACACGTGGGTTTGTTAAGCACACGTTAAATGCCCAACTGAAATAAATAGATAAGAGAATAATAAAGTTGGCCAGTAAATGAGTCAACTTAGTCTTGGGGATAGTTTGAGAAGAGGCGATGTCTCTCTCTCTCTCTCTCT
>CABFWB010000408.1:171349-183121 GCA_902151455.1 Timema bartmani | reverse complement strand
CTATATATATATATATATATATATATATATATATATATATATATATATATAGTGGTCCATCAAGACAATCCTTTCTTCATTAGACCGTGACTCGGTGGACGACGTCACAGCTAGCGATGGGATACAATGTGTGTTTTTATGACTCTTGTCCTGGGACCATGTCTTTTATGGCGGTCGCAGGCTTGTGGACCTCTTTGGTGCAGGAGGGGTGTATATCCCCAGGTTTGTCTTTGGGGAGGAGGCTGTAAGACTGTGCGGCTCTAACCCACAGCTACGAATAGAAAATTCGAACCATCGGAATGAACACAGATCCTCAAATGTTATGAGACAATTGTCTTTTCTTTGCTTACTTTCTCGTAACCCGCAGGAAAAAGGTAGTATTGTGATCATTAAAACAAACAAAAAAAGGTATGGTGCACCGCACAGACTTTCTCCCTCTTTTATCTTAAAGTTTATATTTACCAAAAACTAGTAAGATTTGTGAATTGAAATAATAGGTTTATACATCGAGGTAAAAACACTACACCAAAGATCATAAATGAACTAATAAACAATGTTACTTACTTACTATATGACATTAAGAACTAGGAACACTATTACAGAAAAAGTGAGAAAAGAGAAACATCTTTGTTCACCAAAGAGCATAGGAATCAAATTCATTTTCAAAAACCTGAATTGAAAAGTATTTATATATATATATGCATGCTTATAGCTTAGAAATTACTGGTTGTATAAAATATAAGACTTTTATATTTAATAGTATACAACATTACAAAGTTAAATTATTTCGTATCTCAAATAGTTGCGGATAAATTATGAGGATTGGGAAATTTCCTTTATTTAAAAAACACTCAAAATCATTTTCATGGTGTGTATGTGTGTGTATTAGTCTTGACTCAGTCAGTTCTTAAGTCATTCGATGATATAATTAGTGTATTTAGAAAGTGCATTTGAATACCCAAATAAAAAGTGTTAATACATCCTCGCTGATATTTTTTACTAGGATATTAATTTACGGTACAAACACCAGTAAAGGACTTTTAAGTGCTGAGTTCTCAATCAAGAATTCAGAAGATGCTTGTTTCAGAAACCTGCTAATTCCATTTACTGTAATTTCACAAGAGAGCTGAAATTATCATGTACAAGTTAAAAACATGTTTCTAAATGATTAAAATGCATTTTATTCTTAGATTGTGTAATTAATTTTAGTTTTTAATTTAATTATTTAATCATTTTTCCAAGCATTAAAAATTGACTCAGCTGGTTTTGAAAATCAAATTGTACTTTAAGATGTTTCTGAAACAAATTTGAAGTATTTAGCACTTTTTGGAAATAATAATATATTTATTATTTATATTCGCATTTACATGAAAAAGGTACAGTACTTTAAACTTTGCCAGGGCCTTTTGCCAGAATTTGTATGATAACAATATTTAAAAATAACAATACTTGAAAAAAAAATTCAAGATATTTTTTGATAATTATTATTGTTTGGTTAGTTATTATGTTTGATTGTATCTATTACAAATTATTCAGAGTCTGTCGTAAAAATTAAACTAGTATCAACAAAATATAAATGTTCATCATGTATTTATTTACAAGAAAGTTAGCAATATTAATAAATTTAAAAAATAAATGGTACGGAACTCCGAACGAACTTTATTGATCTATTTTTTAGAAATGAAGATATTTACTCAAAATTAGTAATATAATATACACTTGCAAACCCGAGAAAAAATTGCACTAGACATATGTAAAACTTTTTTATTCATGGTTTTAAATGTCATAATTTTATTTTTAAAGAATTGACGTCTTCATATGCAGATTTGAATCAATACAAAATATCGATATTAGGTTCCCAAGGGTCAACACATCGTATTAAAATTTGTACTTCCGGTTAAAATTTTCGTCATTTTACTAGGGGATATCTTATGGTCATTGCATTTCTATTAAATTTCTCTTTTATAAATTTTCACCACTTAAATAGGTAATTATTGTCTATTGAGTCTAAAATGAGAGAGAATCTTTATAGCAGATTTTGAGAAAATAATTTTTTCTCTTTTCACCCTTAAGTAAACTGCAATTAATTTTAGGGTTAGACAGACGCCGTTGCGAATCCACATTTTAGGGTTCGGGGGTTCATGAAACGTCGACATCCATCAACATCTCGAACTAGATTTTTTTTTACGGTCACAATACTTATTGTCTTGGCAAAGTTAAAAGAAATATATATTTGTGTATAGCTTGAAAACATTTGGTTTTATAAAAATATATTTCAAGTAAAAGATGTTTATTATAAATAGATCCACTTGTATGCAATGATAAGTAATTTTCATATCTCAAAGACTTACAGAGATAAAATTAAAAATTAGAATTTACGCATCAGACCGGAACCCTTAAAGTCATTTTGATGAAAAGTTGAGTGTAGCCGTTTGGTTTGTAATATTTATTAAAGCTTAGAAATGAAATTGAATCAAAATCGTTAAAGCAGATTTTGATAAAATTGATTTTTTTCTCTTTCCACCCTTATAGAAACTACCCTTAATTTTAGGGTTTGATATCCAATTCAAAAAATTCCTCAGGGTAGACCTATGAAAAACCCTATATACAAAGTCTTAGCCCAATCGGTAAAATAGTTTAGGCTCTAGCCCGAGGTACAGACTGACAGACAGATGGACAAACAGACGGCATTGCGAAAACAACTTTTTAGGGTTCGGGGGTCATGAGACGTCGACATCCATCAAAATCTCGAGTTCAATTTTTTTGAAGATCACAAAACTGTAAGGTAGTGAGAAATTAAAATTATTAATATTGGGTCCCCTTGGGTCAACATTTCGTATTAAAATGTCGACTTCCAGTTTAAAATTTTCGACATTTTATTAGGTGTTGCACATCTTCATGTCATCGCATTGCTATTAAATTCCTCATTTATAAATTTTGACCAATAAAATAGGTAAATATTGACTATTGAATCTAAAATTATAGAAATAGATCATTGTTGTACAAACATTTCTCCTAAGAGTTTTAAAGAAAGAGAACATAACACTTTTTGAGAAACTTACTCATTTCTTACTCTATGGCATTGGAGAATTATTATGTTAAAACTTAAGTAGTATCTCTTTACAACTAAAGCTCACAAAATTGTATTAATATATTTGCCAATATCTCAGAAAATGTTGGTTTTATAAAAATATGTTTCATATAAAAGTTTTTTTATTTTTAATAGTAGTACAATTTTACAATGATAAGTTATTTTGTATCTCAAATATTTGCGAAGATACGGAAATTTCAGGTTCTGTAAATTACCCTAAAATAATTTTCATGGAAAAATTAAAATAGCAAGTTTATTAATAATACTAATCAACGCCTGGATACGAATTTTAATCAATCTTTGGAGCCGATTTTGAGAAATCAATTTTTTTTTTCTCTTTTCACCCTTAATTAAACTACTCTTAATTTTAAGTTTAAACAGACACACAGATAGGTGGCATTGCAAATATCACTTTTTAGGGTTCAGGGGGTCATGACAGGTTGACATCCATCAACATTTCAGGTTAGATTTTTTTACGGTCGAAAAGTTAAAAATATATATATATATTTGCGTATAACTTGAAAGTTATTGGTTTTATAAAGATTTGTTGCGAATAAAATATTTGTATTATAAATAGATCTACATATATACAATAATAAGTAATTTCATATCTCAAATATTTTCGGAGATATCATAAAAAGTGAGAATTTACGCATCAGACCGGAACCCTTAAAGTAATTTTACCGAAATATCAGGAGTAGCCATTTTGTTTGGAATATTTTTATATGTTTATAAATGAAATAGCTTTACTTCTAAGAATGCAGAATGCATGACTACTGTCACAGGTATCTCCAAAATCAAGAAAAATAGCACGCTGAAGCTTTGAATAAGCCTGTGTATGCAAAGGAACCTAAAGCTGTGTTTCCATGATTCATTATTTTCTTTTAATATCAAATACACTTCTCAACTCTGGATTTAGTGTACTTGGTTGTAGAATTGTGATGAACGGCAGGCTAAAATTAAACTAAATAGATTGTTCTTATTCACATAAATTTAAATTTCAATATTATGTAAAATAATTCCTTTTTAATGAACTATCAACTTCGGTTTTGAACCTAAAAACTAAAATGTTTAAGGAAAAATGAAATTCTAGCATTGTAACTTTTTGAAAAAAACCTATATTGGTGTTTGACTTGTAAAATTGTTTTACCAGAGTTCTTATTCTGCTAGCACATAGAGCAACTGAAATGATGGAATGGGAAGGGGATGAAAGGCTGAGTGCAGACAGCCAATGCACCCCACCTTATGGGTTTTAGATTCATTCTGCGGTTGCATCAAAAGAGATATACAGGTTATTTTGTTGTCAACCTTTTGCCAACAACGCGCAGAGGAGTGCGGCAATGGCCACTATTCAGAACGGCTGGTGGCAGGTTGATTTAGCTACTGGATGTGTGACTTTAGATGCATAGGATAAAATGTCACCCAAAGAATTGATACAATTAATCAATGAACAGACTTTCAAAATAATGAGCTTATCGATATTGACTATGACTTTTATTTTTAGCATCACGCCTTACTGTCCGTTCGAGCTATACACTTAAATACTAATTACGCTAATGGGTTAAGGATGAAGACGTCTAGAATATAGAGAAAGAGTATCCATACTTGCATGGACGGAGAGTGTAAAACCACTCTAAGACACCTGACTAGGATTCAAACCCTGATCTTCTCGTCATCAGCGGTAAATAAGTTTCTAAACTTATAGAATAAAACCCTTACCTTATGGTAGAAATTTGTAATATTTACATACATGAATAGAGATGAAGGGGGAAGAATTTTAGAGGTAATTTACCTGCATTTGTTTGGAAAGAGAGTGTGGAACCATTAATTAAAAACCACCCTCAGTAGACCAGATTGGGATTCGAGCCCCAATCTTCCCGTCATCAGCAAAACAAAGATCAGTGGATTGGAATTGGGGGAATAGTGGGGCATGAAAATCACCTAAATCTAATGAAACAATAATTTTTGGTGTGATAAAAAATTGAAATTTGTCCAGAAGGTGGATGGACTATCCCATATAGCTAGAAAAGAATAAAAGTTTATAAATCTTATGGTAAATGTTTTGAAAAATAGGGGAAGGGTGGCTAAAATCTAAAAAAAAATGTTGTGGTTATAGTAAAAACTTGTAATAATTTAATCATGTATGTGCAAACCACAAATAATAATATAGTTATGAAAATTTTAAATTTGAAAATTAGATCCAAGAAATAGGAGGCTATGATTTTCACAGACTGTTATAAAAAATAAACTTTTTTTTAAGAAGAAAATTGTGTTTCGTTAACAAACAATTATTTCATTGATACTCTTTGTTAAACACTGACACTCTTTTCTCCAATATGTTTTTGTAACAATGTATATAATTTATTTTCTCATATTTTATGATCGCTATTAGGTAAATATTGCATTTCCAATGGATTGCGTTCGTTTGTGGACTCAGTTTATGGGCTGATTAATGTTTCGTTTCAAATATTTTTTAAATTTATGTATTGGTAGATATATTTGGTTTAGCGTTGTCATGGCTATTTTTATATTGTAAAAGAATAAATTATACAAAGAGTGCAGCCAGATTTAGAACATCCTAGTTTGATCTACATAGTTTTAATATTTCTCTCACCTCATGAGTTACTATAACACTTCTAAGATCCCAGAAATCTAAAATTTGTAATTCCGATCAAGCTAATGCTATATATAAATGTCCAAAAACAGAAAATTTAATGTGGCAGATTCAAAATAGTGGATCGGATTAAGCCACGGATTAAGAAACGTAGAAAATGAATAATTCCTTACATAAACTGTAAACTCTTACTATATAACTTCAATGTAATAAAATTTAAACCAATAAAGAATAAATAACAAAGCTACTTTATAGATTCCCCGTGTGAAGAACGGGTACACCAACTAGTTTATAAAAACCATAGTAGGCCATTATCTCTGCATGTTTCGGAAAGAGCCGTTCAATTCAACGGTCAACATTCAAAATGGCATAGCTTATTTTCTGTATACTATGTATTGGAGAAATTTTTGTCATTATCAACTTGAAGAACATTATAATTTTAATAAGAAGATTTTAATTATTTTTTTAAAGAAAGGATACATTCAAATATGGTTTATAAACGTTATGCTTTACATTACATTATGCTTCGCATTAAGTGGTCAAATATATGTGATGTATAATAATTGGTCAAATGAGAATTACAATAATGTACTTTACAGTACAAAATATATAAAAAAAAAGATATAAGCTATTTATGAATGTGTTAAAAAAGGGAACTTAATGTTATAATATAGAAAACATATTTTTGCACGAAAAATTATGAAAAATTTTAAGTTGAAAACCAAATTGAAGTTAAGAATTCATGATTATATTTTGACAATGTAAGCACAATTAACAATAAAATAATTAAACAAATTGTTATTAAAATTGAACAGTAATGAATATTGATTATATAATTTTACATAAAAACATAAAAAAACAAAAAGTGAAATTAAAGTGTGTTAAAATAATTTTGTGTGGAGTCTATAAACTAATTTAAAACATTGAATGATTCTTAATTAATTATTTCTTATTACATTAATTGGTATTTGAAGATTTTCGCTTTCTCCTTAGGTTTGTACAGCCAAATACAATATAATCTAATTAAAACCTATATTAGATTAGTTTGTGAACTCCTAACACATTTATTTAAAAAGATTTAACTTCGTTGTTTTATATATGTATTAATTAAAACTAATAATTCAATATCACAATTATTATTGTTCACTTTTAATATTGAGTTGATTAATTTTACAGTGTATTGTTTATTGTTCTCATGTTGTCAGAATATTATCATGGTTTCTTAACCTCAATTTACTTTTCGAATAAACATGTTTAAACTTTTTTGCATAGTTTTTCTTACAAAAATATTTTTCTATAGTTTAACATTAATTTACTTTCTTTGTACATTTTTAATATCTAATATCGGCTTTTTAATATATTTGGTACTTTATTGTATAGGCTACCTCTCGAAGTATAGTTAAATTTGAAACATTTAGTTTGTATATCTTCTTAAAAGAAATTTCTTTCTTATAAAAAATAATAGCTATAAACTTGATTAGGGGCAAGAACAACAATTTTGTAAGGAGCTGTAAGATTGACCTATCGGTTTAAATAGCTAGTTCTGAACTGGTAAGCTAGGATTCAATCCTGATTGGGTTAGCTGTGAAGGTCTTTTCTCCCTTTAAAGTTTTCCCATCCTTTCTCCACTTTAATGCAAATGCATTTATTCTCAAAGATATTTTAATATCTCACTACTACCACATGGAGTAAGTAATTAATAATACTTGACATTACATATAAATAAGAAATGGTTTAAGTTATTGTCAGTCAATATTGAGAATAAAGATTGAACACATAAAATAAATGGTACAACCAAATCGTACATAAGACCTAATTTATCATATAGTCTATTAATATTTGTGAGAAAGGTTCCATAAATCAGTCAGGAGTAGACCACCCTCATATGATCTTCTTATAAAATGGATCCTACATTCTTATTTGTACTGTAAAACACTCCCCAGATACATATTTGGAATAAAAAATCAGAGATATTTTTGAAAAGATGGAAATAGAAAAAAATCGTTACTAACATGTACCCTTGAATTAATACACCCCTTGAAAAAAGTATACATTATTATTTTTCATGTTAAATACTTAATAGATATCCGTTTAAAACAAAATCGTAGCAGCAATTTTCGAAAAATTCAAAATCTTCCAATATTTATCATCAGTTACTAGCCTGAATTTTAGGGTCGAAATAAAAATAAAAAACCACCACAAGGAATGAACATATTACTCATAAATTAAACAAAATCCATTAAATTATTTCAGTTCTAGCTCCAGGGACAGACAAGCAGACATGGAAACAGACATACTCGTAAGACTCACATTTTTATGTTCGGGGTTCACATTAAGCATCAGAATTAATATTTTTTCTCTTGCAGAAAAAATGTTTACGATTACAATACTTTGTCTGAAAACATTTTTACACACTAAAATTGGTTCAGTTTACTTTCAAATAAAATTTATCCTGGACTATCTTCGGTCTATCTTATATTAAATGCTAGTGTCCATTAGATTGTTCAATTCCAGGGGACTAGCTTAACTAATTTAGATATTTTTCCTTTTACGCAATAAGGCAACAATAAATTAGAATTCCTCGTTTTAGTCTTTGATTAGAAGAATTGCCCTGATACAAGTTAAATTTGTAAGTCAAGTGCTTATCTGATGTAAATATAATCTTTAAAGTGTACATTATGTTTTAATTATTATTATTTACATTTGGATTTTTCTAAATTATTTTAGCCAAGCCCTTACTTCTATAGGAAATCCTCTTTGGACAACCATCATTGATTGAAAATCAATAAATTTTGGAATTCTAGAAATTTTGATTTACTAGTTATAAAGTTAATCTAAAATGTTATCAAAAGCTTCTAAAAGCTCTTCCCTATATATTACTGTATGAATTCTCCTTACCTTATTAATTAAATGGACAAATAATGTAGAACCAATTATATTTCTTCCCATGACATCGTATTAACATGAGGTTCCAGTTTTAAAAATAAAGGGCTTCCTATGGAAAAAAAAAAGCAATCAATGACGAGCGTCCGAAAGTGAGTTATACCCCACGCCATCATCACCGCTTATACGATAATAGTCAACCATTTGAGGATAGATGGTGTAATGTGGTCAGCACAGCAATCTTTCCCCGTGAATCTCAGTTTTCTAGACCGGAGCTACCACTTCTTTGTTCAAGTAGCTCTTCATTTGTCCTCACGATTCTGGGGTTGACCCCGTTCCAGACCAACTGCTTCACAGAGAAAGGAAATGCCGGGGATCGATCCCAGGACCTCTGGAGATGTAGCCAGGAGATCTGACCACTAGACCACAGAACCTAGAACCTCACGCACACGATACAGTCCGGGAAGATGCTGTGGTATGCGGGATGATATGAAACTTCACTTAGCTACGAGCACGCCCTCTGATTTATCTTATTGCTTCCCCCTGCATCCAAACTATTAGGACTACATTCCTCTTTGCAGCATAATTACCTCTTCACAACGTCACAAGTATTAATAACGACCGTCTTATTGCTTACCAATTAAAACATCACTTCAGATACTAACATATTTATGGCAGCTTTTGTTCAAGTTTAATTTTCTTGGGCTTGGTGATATACGATCTCGTATTTATATGTAAATATTAAAATAAATAATCTTTACCAAATTGGATATTATAATCATTATCAAACACTTCCAAATGTCCTAGAACTCTGATTTGTGCTAACCGCGTCTTACTACCCGTCCAGTCTATCAACACAGTCACACTAGAAAATTGTGATAAGAGAGGTAGAATTTAGAGGAGGTGTACCCGCATCCAAGTGGATAAAGAGTGGAAAACCATTAATGAAAAAACCCACACTCATTACACTCGGCTGGATATTAGAATTTTGACTTCCTCGTCAATCACAGGCGAGACTAAACGAGTCCATCTTCTGGGTCCACGTACTCACGAATATAATTTAAATAAAAATAATAAGGTGGAGAGTTTTGTAAACACCTAACTTTTTTGTAAATAGAGCGTGCTTAAAAAGTACAACAAAATTAAATAGATATGGCTGAGACAAAAAATCCTATAGAAGCATAGTTAGTATAGTAGCTCACTATTCTTACACTTAATCGAGACAGGGGTTCAATCCCGACCAGATATACTAGATTTTTTTATGATGGGACATTTGTTGAATTATGTTATAGTTTATTTCAATCCTTATTTAACCTTGATGGCTTCATTCAAATTTACATTATAATGTAAATTAAAGAGTTTTAGCTCACTCTTTTACTAATCTCTCAACTGCCCTTCCTCCTTTTTACCCCCACCCCCCCCGCTAGCACGCTCAGCAAAAGACTGGCCATCCTCGATGATAAACCTAATAAAACAACATCTGCCCCAATAAACCTAAAATGTTTATACGGGATGCCGATAAATGACATGTTTATCAGGCTGTAGTAATCGTCATGGTGTTTTTTTTTTATTTTACAAGAGTCAGTTCTAAATTACAGTTATAGTCCAATTTTCACTGGAAAGACCTTTTAGAACATACACACACATTTTTTTCACCATAATTGATAACGCTTTACCATTTTATTATTATTATTTAAAGGAATTGATAATATCTATCAAAATTGAAAGCTGCTGTTCACATGAGCTGACCTACATCTTCTAGCTGTCAGATAGGGTTCTTTCTATGAAAATTTAATTGTAGGTAAACTCAACCATATCAACTTAATGAAAAATGCCATCTCAATTTTATATACTTTATTGTAAATTTAAAAAAATAGTAGACTTATTCCATCTAGAAAACAAAGTGAATTGCTTAGCAAGAAAAATAGTATAAATGAAACGGCAAAAATGAAAAAGTTTTGTATTCTTTAAATTGAAAAATAATACCTAGACATAGTAATCGAACCCGGGGCCTCTGGCTAAGTATGCCAACCCTCTACCCACTGAGCTATCCATGAATCGCTTCGTATACATGGTCTTACTTCACTCATATTTTAAGGCAGAGTGTGTAATCAAATATTATTTAAATTCATATGACAACTAGGAAAGCTATTTGACAGATTTACATAAAATTATATACATTAATACATTACATACAGAATACATATTTACATTGAATTATATAAAAAGTAGAGTGTTTCAAGATTTTGGTTATGAGGTGTCCTCTTTAATGTGTTTGCAACTAGTTTTTTTGTCTATTTCGAGTGTTTTGTTACTTTAGTTATTTATTTATTTTCAGGGATATAAAATACAAAGTAATCCCAACATTAAATTTGTGGTGTGTATTTCTACTGAACATGCTACGGCTCTGAAATATTAGAAATGCATGTATGCAACCACGCTCTCGTAATATTAAAATGCTCGACCACAACTAGGGTATCCTGAATCGATTCTGGTTGAATCTGAAAAAAAAATTGTTTGTGCAATTGAATTACTCGCCGGTACTGAGTGTATGATATTAGGTTTGGGATAATTTGTATGTCAATGAAGTGCAGGACAAAAACTCCAAGTATGAAAAATTTAATTTTAATATGATTAAATTGTGTTAACCAATATAATATTTTTGGCTACACAATTGTATTTAGCTATTTTTCCTATATATATAATATACTTATATTGCTCCGAAACAATCTAGACATTTCTAAATGCTTTGATGATTTAAAAGGTCTTCGGTTGAATCCAAACAAAGTGCACAGGAAAAAATGTTTATAAATTAATATAAGAAAATAATATTTTTTTAATTGCCAAAATAATATTCATGAGTATACGAACTGCTAAAAGATTTGTCCACGAAATAATTAGATAGGTTTTTCAATTTCATAACTATATATTTACCCTTCGCGTGTTATTCTTATTTTATTTATTTAGTTCCTTACTTCTCAATCTCCGTTTTGGTCTTTTAAAGTTTACATTTACCGTCACAGCTTACAATCAAATTACAGCGAATTTCTTCGTGGGGTTATTACCAATTTTGATTAGTTTTAACCATTCTGTTTTGTTTTTTTTTTATTCTTTTTTACGTCAACATACTTTGTAAGGCAGCGGGATATAATTTAACACAAAGGTTTTCTAAACGATACTTCGA
>CABFWB010000408.1:142774-171037 GCA_902151455.1 Timema bartmani | reverse complement strand
CAGTTTCTACCCTCCAACTCAGTTTCTTTTGTTACTTTGTTTTAAACGTCGATAAGGTTCGCTGGTTTTTCAAATTATCTCACTGGCGCAGAATTGCTTGCTTTGAAGATTGCATTATTTTGTTCTGTTGCCGCAGGTACGCCGGCGGTTTTATCACCTAGCGCCGCCCGCGGGATAATGTAGAAGTAATGAGGTGTTCGCAACCTGACCCCGTGGTCGGTAAGTATACGGCTCTACTGGGTTTTGTACGAGGTTACTCGATTATTTGTGACTTATGAAGAATTTGAGACCAGACTGTTGAGAAGGGAAACCTATTATGTGATTTCGACAAACCAGTCACACTACGAAAGGCTTGATGAATGTGTCAATATTTGTATATGTAAGGTTTATGACTCTCTTTTATTAATTAAGTCCGACACCTTAGCTAAGTTGGTAGTGTGTCTGCCTATGAGTTAAGGGTCCCAGGTTCTATTCTGGAAATGGTTAAATGTGAGTTTCCCCTTACATAGGGGATAAATCAAGGGTTGAGGGCTGAGTGTTGTATAATGACATAATTAGTTTAGAAAGTGCGCGTTCATTCCCTCTAATAAAAAATAATTACTAACCATTGAGCATTAATTGCGCACTATTCTAATTATCAACGGATTTTAAACATTTCGTAGCATTTTAATTCAAGGATTAATTCCAGTATACTATGCAGTATTGTAGTACACTACCTAGGCTGCTATGTGTTTGGATTAAAATATGAAAATTATAAAGTGCCAATTAATCTATAGTAATAAAAGTAAGTGTTTGTCTGTGTGTGTTTTTGTTTGTTTGTGTGCGATGCCCAGCCAAATCTACGGCACGCAGAGATCTGACATTTTAAACATAGGCGGACGGAAAGGGGTCCGAATGCACCTCGAAGTCGGATTTTTAAATTTTTAATTAGCTTTTTAATTAGGCTATTTTTAACCAACTTTTGAAGAAAATATTGTTAATCTGGTTTTTGATTACGTTCCAGAGATACCTGTGTTAAAAATATGCTACATCCTCCTCGGAAAAAAAAGTGTACGAAATCGACCGTAATTCTAAACAGGTTTTGTGGGGGGAGAGGGGGCTTATATAAATTCTTATACCACAGTGGGTCACGGGCAATGCCGTGCGGGATTGCTAGTATTGTAATAAACTAAATATTATGTTTATTACTATATTATTACTTATTCTGAAAAATTGAAAAATGACACCTGGACACGGGAATCGAACCCGTGACCAGGTATTATTTTTCAATTTTCAGAATATGATATCTAGATGGTGAATTCCTCTCTAAAATTAATAACAGCTTCGACTATTTGATTCTTATATTATTACTTGTTTCACACTTACCTCCTCTTCTCCACCTACAAATGTGGACACATTTTCTCAAAATTACACACTCCTCATACCTATTTATTTTTCTATCACCACGTCTTACTACTTGTTTAGGCACCTACTCAATTAGTTAGTAAGAAATGCGTATAATACGATCGGGTAGTAAGTAGGGTACAAAGCACCAAAAAAATGTAGTTGTGGACGTAAAGGGAAATAATAAATACTGCAAGGGCCGGGCTCCACTTGCGATTTCTAGCAGCTGCGACTGAAAAGTCGCTGTCGCACAAAATTTTCTTGGTACACACACTACGATAGATAAACCGCTGAACTTTCAGTAGTTACAATGGATGCCATTGAAACCACTTGCATGATTGCTCTTTTGCTGCGAGCGAGAGCTAATAAACGGCGGAAGCATCGGTATTGGGTACATCCAATAACAAGTCAGAGAATATTGAAAGGACAGTTTTACAAGTTGTTTGAAGATTTATGTGAGCATCCTATTAAGTTTTTTCAGTATTACCGAATGAGTCAAAGTAGTTTCGATGAATTGTTAAGAATAGTAGGTCCATCAATCACATATAAAGACACAAGATGGAGGATGTCCATACCACCTGAAGAACGTTTATCAGTAACTTTGCGGTGAGTACATTGTTTACGTATTGTTATTTTAATTTAATTTAAAAGAGTAGCTAAGTTTAAAATAAAAGAGGAAACTGAATAATACATGTAAATTTTAATTTTTTTTAAACACAAAATTACAGAGTATTTTTTGAAATAAAAGGATTGCAATTTTACGACATATTTACTTACTTGTTTATTAATATACTTAACTATACAGCGTATTTAGTCTCTTTCAAGGTTGATAATTAAAATATTACAAGTCCTTTTAATGGTTAGACATATCAAACAAATCACTTTCACTTGCAGAGGACGGTGATAGTAGGCTTGCTGCCACTTCATGGTAAAAATTCTGCATAGGTCCAGTATTCTGTGAATAATGGGGTTGATTAGCAAACTGGCCCTGTGTTGGCTGAACCTGAGAAGAACCTTGTTGATATTGACGATAGAGTGGATCGCCGAAAAATGATTGTTGATGTGGTTGAGGATGAAAGTTCCTTGCTTTCAGCATTACGTTCAAAATCTCAACTTTAGCGTAATGTTTCTGATCGTCGCTTAATTTTCCTAACATTGGAACCAACATCAAAGCGAAATTTTTATCCTCATTAATTTCTTCGCCTTGTCTTTCTTTTAATATATTTAATAATGATGTTTCGTATGATGTAACATTTGGTTTCTTACCTTTTACGGGCCGTACAGGCGTAACTTGTTCGTTACCAGTAGGCCTACGCCTACTGATACAGTGACCATCATCTTCAAGGTTCGAGGATGCATCAGGAGAATGCTCTTGTTCTTCATTGTTTTCACGCACAGGATGGGAAATGTTGCCACTGGTCTCTCTACCTTGTACAAACGGCACCAAAAATAACAGTGCATCAAAATGTATATATTTCCTCCTTTTTTTTTGCTCCTTGCCCCGATGTTGTTTTACGCTGAACAGCCATCTCCCTTGCAAAACAATCCTTTAGATTTTTCCACTTTTTTTGTGTTTCTTTCCCTGCAATGAAAATGTTATATTAGTTGTAATAGTATAAATTATATTTAAAAAAATGAACATAAGTACAGCTTTACTTTTTTTTTCAGGTATCTTGGTACCGGAAACAGCTTTAATTCATTGCATTTTGAATACCTGCTGGGTGCCAGTACCATCGGAAAAATTGTAAAGGATACATGTGAGCAGTTGTGGAAATGTTTACAACCACTCCATATGTCAGAAAAATCAGAAGAAGATTGGAAAGAGATTGCAAAACAGTTTTATCTCCGGACAAACTTCCCAAACTGCATTGGTTCGATCGACGGGAAACATATCAGGTTAAAAAATCCCTGCAACTCTGGTTCCCTTTTTTACAATTACAAAAACTTTTTTTCCATTGTCTTACTTGCCTTAGTAGATGCTGACTACTGCTTTACAGCGATTGACGTGGGATCTTATGGTGCTAACTCTGATTCTAATATATTGAAAAACTCAGCAATTGGTGAAAAGTTGAAAGCTGGTGATTTAAATATGCCTCAAGCACAAACCCTTCCTAACGATGAAAATGGTAAGCCAATGCCTTTTGTTATCGTAGGTGATGAGGCATTCGCTTTATCAAAACACATAGTAAGGCCTTATCCTAGGAAACAATTATCTATGAAACAACGCGTGTGCAACTACAGAATATGCCGTGCACGACGGATGGTGGAATGTGCCTTTGGTATTATGGCCAATAAGTGGCGCATTTTTCACCGGCCTTTGGATGTGGAAACAAAATTTGCAGATAACATTGTCAAATCATGTTGTGTTTTACACAATTTTGTCAGAAGGAAAGATGGAATAAGAGTTGAAGAAGAATGTTATGAAAGTCCTCTACAAGAAATAAATCCCGTCGGATTGAGGGCTGATTCCGCAGGCATCGAAGTAAGAGACTACTTTGCAAATTATTTCATTTCCCCTCAGGGTCCATTGCCTTGGCAATACGACAGCATTTAACAATAGTGATCAGTGAGGAATGACTGAACAGATATTTGTAAAATGACTTTGTGCTATTAACACCGAAATTTGATAAATAGGTTTGACATTAAATTTATCTGTGCCAGGTAGACATACTTTTTATAAATACACAAATTAGTAAAATATTGCTAATATAGGTAAATATTTTTAAACACTACTAAGACACCTCTTAATTATTTACCTATCATTCTTATAATAAGTTGAGCTGTACTTTATTTTTTGAAATAATAAAAACTGTTTATTTCAATGCATGGTAGGCTAAAATTTTTTTTTAACCAATGATGTTTGTTATTCTTCTTATAGGTACCCATTTTGATATTAAAATAATTTGTTTTGTTCTTACATTCCATATTTACTCATTACCGTTTAATTTTTGCGATTTATTCATTGAAACAACAAATAAATATAGAATAATTGCTGTTTAAACTAAAAATCACTATTAAGAAATAAGTCTAAAAATGTATTGCTTTTTAATTCAAATACTATGTTTCAAACTAAAGTCTCATATTTGTTTACCTTCACATATAATTTAAATCACGCTTACCTTTATTTTTCTTCTCGGCTGCAGACAGTTCATTCCAATTTCGGTACATATTCACACAAACTTCAGCCCAAAGTTTTTCTTTGATGTTGCGGTCACTGTACTCTTTCAATTCTTTATTGTAAATACCTGGTCTCTTTTCAATTTCAATAATAAGTTTATCCGTATCTATCACGGTGTTCACTAACCCGTCATCTACAGTATCTTCGTTCTCAGACATTTTGGCGGCACGAATTATGACAACTCTGTGAGTGTGACCAGTCGAAACTGCGACTAAACTATCGCTAGTGGATGCGTGTCCATACCTGTCCATGTGACTCATTCAGAGGGAGCTACTATCGCGTCGCAGCAAAAATAGGGCCGGTTGCATCTTTTTAGCCGCTGCGATTATCTAGTCGCATGTGTGCTCAACTCAATTTGAAACAATGGGTTTCATTTCTGCAGCTAAACAATCGTGCGACTAGAAATCGCAAGTGGAGCCCGGCCCTAATGGCTATAATTATGGTCGGAGGAAACTAAAAGAATTAGGAAAAGGGTTAAGAAGGTTGTCATAAGGAGAGGAGATTTAAAAATAAGGTAAGATAATTAGAATGACGTTGAATTATTATTGTTATTAATATCATTATTATTATTATTATTATTATTAGGTTTTTGAAAATAGTGTATTATATCAATACACACGAGTCAGCGTTTACAAAAATCATAATCATTAAGGCCCTTGGTCTTGTCGATTGCAAGTCTAAAACCTATTTTGTGGGATGGTGGTTGGGAGGTTGAAGGGCGTTGCGTGGCTTCACAACGGACCAAAGTATCCTTCCGCGCCAACAAGAACAGATGGATCACGCAAACCGTAGATGGCGCTAGCTACCGGACAGGTCTTGCGGATAAATCATACGTTTGGAAATATCAGTTTTCTCGAAAACGAGTGAAATGTTTATAGTAATATTTTCAACACCTCTTCTAATATAATGTATCAATGTTTATTAGGTGTCACATTTTCTTATTTTTTGTTATGAAGCCGGCAGTTTTCTATTGAAAAATTTCAATCTTATCTATATTTGTTCACTGTTAAAATGATAGATATGTGTATATAAAAAGTATAACTTAATCAACAGGATTCTATTCTTGAACAAACCGCTACCGAAAAGAAAATGGCAAAACAATAAAAATTCTTGAAGAAAACAGTTTGTTTCCATGGATCTGTACTTCCACGCCAAATGAAAAGGACCAATCGCCTTAACAACTGAAAGAAGTCGTGTGACATATCTCGCACTATTCAGTCAATTGAATAGACTAATCCTTTGGCCTAAGCGACTTATTTTAATACACTGTATTGCCACCATACATAGTCAAGTAGGATTTGGGTTGGGAATAAACTTTTAGGAGGGAGATTGATAATACAAACAATTTTTGTTTTAAAGCTCGATAGTATTTTACTTTATAAATGGTATTATTTGATAAGTATTGATATTTTCTTTGAAAATAGACGGTTATAAATAACAATCTACGTATACACATACAGACTGTTTTCCAAACTTTTATAACTGTTCCTTCTTATTTACATCAGACTTTAGGTATATACTATAAGATTTTGATAGACTTATAGTTCCTTATAGTTCACTCTTCTCCTCTCTTTAAGTGTCGTTAATGTTCAAAATACCCGATTCAGTGGAAGAATGGTCTAAGGCGTCACTCTCATGTTAAACTGGATTGCTGATGAAGGGTAGATCGGAGCTCGAATCCCGGTCGGATATATTGAGGGTGGTTTTCCCTAAATAGTTTCCCACTCTCCTTCTTCGCAAATGCGGGTATATTTCATTTTAAATACTTTCTTCCTCCTCTCTACCTCTTAAGAGAAATTATAACATAGACGTATAGCCTTAATGGGTATAGGCTGATTTTGGTAGGAGGAACAGTATATGGTAGTTACTAAAATTACTAATACAATTTTAATACAGTAGAGTGTCGATAGTTTGGACTAATTGGGAATCGATCCAGTTCGGGTTGTAGATGTGTCTGGATTTTATAAAATACAGTACTTACACACAAAATGAAAGTATGCCAGGATTCTTACGAGAGCTCAGTTTTAAGGTAGAAACATTTTCACTTTATTTAAACAACGAACTTACAAATTGTTGTTTTATTGCTAAATATCACAAATTCTGAAGGAATGTAATAGGACAAAAATCTCTCAACAAAAAAGTCTCCAATATTTTTGGGACAAGGGTTGAGGTGTATTTTTCTTTTTTTCTTTTGGCAGCCATGTCTCTGATATTGATACCACTGTGGTTATTTTTAAAATTATTAAATTTTTTTGACAATCCGGATTATCGATGATTATCAATGGGGATCCGATATAAATATTTTTACTTTCTCGGAACCTTATAGGTAGAGAAAATATTGTGATCGTCAGCAAAATTGAGCTAAAGATTTTGATGAATGTCGATGTTTCATGACCCTCCTTTTCAGAAAAAATGGTTTTCGCAATGCCGTCTGTCTGTCAGTCTGTACCTCGTGCTAGAGCCTAAACTATTTTGCCGAAAATTTTAACCGGAAGTCAAAATTTTAATACGAAGTGTTGACCCTTGTGGAGCCAATATCGATATTTTTTATTGGTCCAAATATAAAAATGAAAACGTTAATTCTTTAAAAACCAAATTATATAATATAAAACCGTGGGTCAAAAAAAATTTTTACGTATGTATTGCACAATTTTTTTCTCGGGTTCACTAGTGTATATTATATTACAAATTTTGAATAAATATTTACATTTCTAAACAATAGAGTGAGAAAGTCCGTGCGGAGTTCCGTAACATTTATTTAATATGATGTTTAGTATTAGGCACAAGACGTAAGTTAAGTGTTAGAGATAGTTTTATAGAAAGTAGCGTAGTATATTATGTATCAATATAGTACCTTCTGAGTATAGGACTATTGTAAAGTCCAATTTTCATATCAAGGGACTTTTAGAAAAAACAAACGTATTTTTTAGAAGTTAACTTTGATAATATATTATTATATTATTAGTGTTATGTTATACTATTTCTATAAATTGAATCAGCTGTAGATCAGATGACCAGATGTATGAATATCTGAAAGTAGATCTAGTAACTCTTCTATTTGTCAGATAAAGTGCTTCCTAAGAGAATATCCTATGAAAATTGGGCTGTACATATTTACGGCATGCAAACATTAGACCAAGCCGAAACATTACTACACAAAGTTCTCACAAAGGAATCTGTGACAGAAGCAAAATGTGGAACGGTGAGTGACACCAGAAAGTGATGTGAGAGGACTGGGGGGGTTGGGAGTGAGGTAGAGAGGATAGGCAGTCCAGAATGATCGTTTAGCAGAATTGTAGTGTGGTACAGCCAACTAGTAGGCCTCAGGCTTTACGCCAATTTACATGTTACCACTTTTGAAAGCCACAGTCTGTCATCAAAGAGAATAGGTATGAGCGTCACAAAACAATGTCCGCTGTCACCAGAGCTTATAGTTAGCCAGTCATTGAAGTCTCACAACACTTTTAAATGCCCAGCTTGGAATTACTCCGCATTTGGATTATTTAAATCCACGCTTCAACAGATGAGCTTCATTTTCCCACTCATTTTGGGTTTAAAATTAATTTGGGACATTTTATATTTATTGTAAAATCACATAGTTTCAACAATATGGCGCACAGCATTCGGGCCACGGGACCACGGGACCACTTGTCCGAAAAGTTCATAGCTTAGTTGGGCTACGATCACTAACCAGGAGGACTGTAACAGATAATAGAACTGCGGATAGATATGAATTTGGCCCCACCAATACTTTTGCCTTATAGTAGATTAGGTTAAGTTAGGTTATACTAGGTTAGGTTAGACTAGGTTAGGCTAGGATAGATTAGATTAACTTAACATTTTTATTTGTCTTACAATTCGTCACTTGTTTTTTTCGCCCAGCTTGAGAAAACAATTACAACCACCCTAAATGGACAACCACAACAGCCGGGACCGAGCTAGGACACCAGTACGCCTTGTTTACAGTTCCCAAAAAGGAACTCTTAGGCTAACTCCAACGTAGAATTAACGATACCCTTTTAAACGCAGGTCATAACAGGTGTACGTGGCCCAACTTTAATACACCCCAATAATATAAGACATATTGAACCTAATATCTGAATTTAATATAAAACGATATTATTGAAAATAAATCATTTATTTTTAATCTTAACTCACTACATTTTCTTCAATATGACTGTTTTACTTGGTATTTATGATTTAGTAAAATTTTATGCTTGATCAATTTTCCTTACTTTACTATACATACAAAATTTCAGTAAATATTGTAATCGGTAGGTCAGGGTTGAAATGATTCGTTAACATGCGCAATTAATATATTAAATAGATGATTTAGAAATGTTGATTTGAAGGTGTGTTGCGTTGTTTACATTTTAATGGATCATTGGATGTGCCTCAAATGGGTGGTTAATATTGCTGATGCTCTATTGTAGATAAACCATCTATATGTATAGAAAACTTTGAGAAAACTCCTGAAGTTGCTCCAGATATTATAGTTTTGTATATTAGGAAATAAATTGAGAAAAGAAGAACACCTCGGCTCATCACAATCATCTTCCCATTTCCAACTCCATTTTAAAAAAATATTTGTTTATATCTTGGAATCTCTTGGTTTTTATAAATAATATTTTTCAATTTTTTTTTACTTTCTTTAGACACCTCGGAGGGAAAGTATTGTGATCGTCAAAAAAATCTAACTCAATATTTTGATAAATGTCGACTTTTGATGACCCCCTGAATCCAAAAATGTTGTTTTCACGATACCAGCTCTCTGTACCTCGGGCTAGAACTGATTGGGCTGAAACTTGTACCGGTATCTGGGGTTTTCATAAGGTCCTCTTGAGGGTTTTTTGGAATTAGATCCTAAAGTTAAATCCTAAAGTTAAAGCTAGTTTACTGAAGGGCAAAGAGAGAAAATATCGATTTTCTTGAAATTCGCTTTAACAACTGTGATTAAATTTTATGTATTATAAACATGGTTTATCATTATAAACAAGATGGCAACTCTTATTCTCTCATAAAAATGAATTTGAAGGTACTTTATACAAAGGAAATTTTCCAATTTTAATAATTTCCCCGCAACTATTTGATGTACGAAATTACTTATCATTTTATAGTTGTAGTGCTATTAAAGATAAAAATCTTTCATTTGAAATATATTTTTATAAAATCAATAGTTTCTGAGCTATAAGTAAATGTATTCTAGACCTCTTAATTCATATCTTTGAAATTGAATTGGATTCTTATGATCTCTGGTGGAAAAAGATGTTTCTCTTTGCTAAATTTTTATGAAACAGTATTCCTAGTTCCTAGTGCCATAGAGTAGGTAAGTAACCGTTTATTATAATTTAATTTATGATTTTTTGTGAGGTGTTTCTAAAATAGTGTATATGCCTATTATTTAGTTTCACAGATCTTATGAGTTTTTTAGTAAATGTATATTTTCAGATAAAAGCTGAACAAATTATGTGCGGCTAATTTTTAATAGAACTAAAACGTGTCAATGATAAGCTACTTTATATCTAATATTTCCGGAGATTTCAAAATTGGAGATATCTGCTTATTTCAGGTATTCTCTCTATTCCTGACAAATGAAATTCCCTATTTGGTTTTAATGTTAAAAGTGCCTAAATATGAATTTCAATAAAAGTCATTAAAGCTGATATTTAAAAAACAGTTTATTCTCTTTTATCCCTGAAGTAAACTACTCTTATTTTTAAATTTGGTTATCTAATTCTAAAAAATTATCTGGTGTACCTTATGAAAACCCTAGAGGCCAAGATCTAGTCCGATCATTAAAATGGTATCGGCTCTATTGAGATACAGACAAACAGCAGACGAACAGCATCGAGAAAACATTTTCGAGTTCAGGGGGTCATGAAACATCGACATTTATCAACATCTCAAATTAGATTTTTTCAACAACCACAATACTTCCTCGCTTCAAGAGTCATCGAGAAAATAATAGTAAAATAATAATGTATCACAAAATGTACCCTAATATCTAATCCAAACGAACCTGCTAGGAATGATTATTCTCAATTATTAGCTCTTTTCTTCTCCTTCAATTTATTTCAATTATAGCGACTATCTTATATTGTTCCCACTAAATTTTTACTATATATACACACACACACACACACACCATTGGTTCCCAAACTGTGGGTCACGAAAAGTGTTTAAAATATGAAAGTTTTGAAATTATTTAAAATTAGAGAATCATGAAAAATGTAAAAATAAAAAGATAGTAAAAAATATATGCCCTCCAAACCATCTTCCCCTTTCTGTTAATTAAAGCTAGGGGACTTTGTTGTTTTAAAAATTGAGTTGCGGTTCTAAAAAATTTTGAGAAACACTGACTCTACTCAATACTGATGTGGTCACAATGGCAACACGACAGAAGGCCTGAATTCATTTAGCCTAAAACCATTTGGCCTAATTAACTTGGCCTGAAACATATTTCGAGTAAAAAATTGACTTTGTTAAGTTCACCAAGTGACAGTTGGCCTAAAGTGATTTGTCCTAAAATTTAACCTCGCAAAAAGTTAGTTAGTATAAAGTCACTTGGCCTAAATTAATTAGGCCTACAAATTAACTTCCCAGAAATTAATTTGACCTACGCTTTAGGCCAACTGACGTGTACCCGTCATAATTTGTTGGTTTTTCCAGCTACAAGTGTAGGCACAAACCACGTTTGGTCAAAGTTAGATTTGGTTTTAATTTCTAGACGGAGAAGATCACTTTCATATTATTAGCAACAATATACATATTTTTTGTTGTTAGTAAATTATCTCTTAAAAATTTAATGAACATTCTAATACAGCTCTGAATACAAATATAATCTTAAATCCCTCCAAACCCTAGCTCAAAGGTTAAGCCTAATTGGAGAAACATGTCCTTTAATTACGCTCTTTCTTCTTTTTCTTATTATTATTATTAACACCGTGTCTTACTACCCATCCTGGTTATACGCACTTACGATAATGTGTAATGGTAGGGTGATTGTGAGATGGAAATGGAGGACCTACAGTTTAACGTGGGATCCGTAACCACGGTGGAGGCCTGGCATTCCACACATTCACAAGTTGTGATTAATACACATCTTGTCAGAGGTGAAGGAAAGGTTTAGCATTCAGATAAATCTGTGCCGGGACCTAGGATTGAACACTGGACTCCCAGCACAGAAGTCTGACGCCTTACCCCTAGACCACCAGGTCACCTACGCGCTCTTTCTTAAGGTAATAGCCGTTCATATGCATCTAAACCAATAAAACATCCTCAATTAACTTAGAATATATATTTTGCGACCCAATTACAAAATTACTTTACTTGTTTGGAAAAGGCTAGACTTTTTTCCAACCAATAACTTGAATCTCAGATCTACGACATTTTAAACTACGTCTATAAAAATGAGACAATTTCATCGTTTCATGATTTTTATTTTAAATTATAAAATTGAATATATAAGGCTTTTAGTTCTATAGAGTGCCTCAAATTGAGCCTGAACTACATTTTACACCTCGTCCACAATCTCGCCGAGATGAGCCGAGGAAGCCCGAGTGCGAGAATGTGGATGGTGCTGCTCTCGTCTCGCGTTCTCTCGGGTCCGTGTCGGTCTTTGGTGCCTGAGTCGAAGAGAGTGAGAATTGAGTACGAGTGAGCACACCGCCACACTCTCGGCTAGTCAATACGCAATTATAATCCGGAATGTTGACACTTGACGCCTCAACGGATTTAATTCATTTAATTTTTGTTAATTTTTTTTATATATTTCCTCAGTAAGTTGGGGGGTTAGGGCAAAGACATGATAGCCCTCATTTGACGACAAAATATGTTGCAGTGATTTCTTCTTGCATAACATTTCTACTACAAGTTGTTTTGTTGTCAGTCAAGACTTCGAGGCTAACTAATATCCATAAATATTTTACTCTTTTTTTATAGTTAGATTTCAAGATTTTGAGCCAGTTTCATAGTCAGATTTAGTACGCCTCAAGTGCGGCGCTATACTAAATACAAGACGTCACCTACCTGAAATTGAATGGAATGGGCCAGCTTCATATGCGAAACTGGCCCATTCCATTTTGGTCTAGGTAGGTGTCGTCCTGTATTTAGTATCGACTCGCACTTTAGGCGTACTAAATCTGACTATGAAACTGGCCCTTTATTTATATTTAAATAGTGAAAATAACCCATTTAAATCACTGAGGGTTATCATGTTTTTTACCCAAACCCCTCAATACATCAAACCAATGCTTGGAATTATACCAAGGCGAGCCTGTTTTGTGGGCAACCGAAACATACGTACCGCAAAGATAAGAAGAAATTGAACGATACGCAGGTTCACATAAGTTGATGTTATTTAGCAAGTTAGACACCCTCCATTATAGACATCAAACTAACGACAACACGGCAGGTGACTGTGGGCGAGAGTTGAGAGTGTAGAGAGTAACTCTCGGCCTCACTCGACTCGTACAATCTCGCCAAATGTCTCGTCCGGGTCGTCTCGAAGAGAGTGTGCATGAGACATTAAAATAAACAAAGCTCTTCTTAATAAATGCTTTATTTCTGGACATATGCAATCGCGTTTCAACGCTTTAGTAGGAGGCATTGTCTGTCGAAGACAAGGTCATTAATAAGATCAGGGTCAAGTCGAGAGAGTGTACGAAGCCTTGTCTGGTAATGGTCGACTCGTTTAAGGTATTTGTCCTTCGCGGCGCATCCCTCACTCAACTTGACCGCCATGTCCGGCGATAAATTGCCATCATCAACGTACCACGCACACCCCTTAACGGCATGAGACGGAACTTAACCTCACGGTTTTACGACAACCGTCTTACCGAGAGGAGCATACTTTCTGTTTAACTAGCGTTTATTTACAGGCACTGTTACATGGTTTTCCTTAGGTATGTGTTTCACTTGTTTGTGTACGTTCAAATAGGGGAAAGGGTAATCAATGAAACTCTAGTCGTTTTATACGTATTTTTCAAAACCCATTCGATTTTTTATGACAGACGCTAAATAATAAAGACTCAAGATTATTTGTACACTGTTTTTTTTACGAACCAACAACATCAACACGGGCTTTCGATTTGAGAAATATGAAACTTAGGTGAGTGTGTTATTATTATTATTATTATTATTATTATTATTATTATTATTATTATTATTATTATTATTATTATTAGCACCGCGTCTTACTACCCGTTCGGGTTATACGCACTTTCGCTAANTATTATTATTATTATTATTAGCACCGCGTCTTACTACCCGTTCGGGTTATACGCACTTTCGCTAATGTGTAATGGTAGGGTGATTGTGAGATGAAATGGAGGACCTTCAGTTTAACGTGGGATCCGAACCACGGTGGAGGCCTGGCATTCCTCACATTCACAAGTTGTGACTAATATACGTCTTATCAGAGGTGAAGGAAGGGTTTGGCAATAAGACAAATCTGTGCTGGGACCGAGGATCGAACCCCGGATCCCCAGCACAGAAGTCCGACACCTTACGCCTGGACCGCCAGGTCACCGTGAATTTGATGTTGATTGTGATTGGTACAGGAGTACACGATCTACAAACTATATTAAACTAGTGAATATTTTAGTAGAATATCCTTGATTCCACAGTTATGGCGTCAAGTTCTACAAAGTTTACCTTAACGACTAAGAACTAGCTCACATTTTTTTAAACTTGTTTTAGGAACTGTTTGTACCATACACATTTTTATTAATTACCAGAGCCTGAATTTTGATGACCTAAAAATTGTCAAAAAGGTTACTAATATAATTACATTAAAAATGTTGAAACAAACATTTTAAATTTACCAAAAATTGACCCAAATATTATGTAAACGAAAACTCAAAGAGAATGCAAATTAGTATATCAAACACTCTCTTTACAAATTGAAACAAAAATAGCTCTGCATGCAAGGAGAAACCCTTAACAAATAAACACTTGCATTTTTCTAAGCATTAATATCGATTTTATATATATATATATATATATATATATATATATATATCTCGGCTTCAGAAACAATAGCTACCCCATCCCACAGAAATCCTCCCAGATTACTGTAGTTGCAGTGTCTCTTCAGAAATGTGGATTTTACTAAAAATAAGCTAAAAGATTGTTAAAAATTTATTTTAAGCCTATAAATTATCTTATCCATCTGAAAACTGTGAGGTGAAATATGTACCAATATAAATGCAATATCATAAAATTCTTGCCCTGTTAGTTACATTCATTGAAAAAGGAAGGTAGAATTTTTGATAAAATGCTCCGACATTTTCGTGGAGGGAGAGGTAGAAAATATTGAGGAAAACCCCTTAACACACCCAACCGGGATTCAAATCCCGATCTCCCCGTCACCATCAATTCAATCAAAGACGAGAGTGACGCGTTAGACTACGCGACCACCGACGGGGTTCTATAGCACACATTTAAATTACCATAAAATTTCAGGGGTTTTCAAAAGGTTTCTTAGACTTTCTATAAAAATTACAAATATAATGTTATCACCCCCTTCAGTGGCCGAATGGTCTAAGTCGTCACTCTCGTATTGTACTCGCTTGCTGAAGACGGGAGTGTAGGGGTTCTAATCCCGGTCGGGTCTACTAAAAGTTGTTTCTCCCTAATAGTTTCTCACTCTCCTTCCACGCAAATGCTTCCTTCCTCAATCCTACCCCATTAGAGTAATCGCATGCATAATTATATTCTGAACAGGTAGTGAAACGTAGTTATGAAAAAAATGCTATTGTCTTGAAGAAAATAAGAGTTAGATTTATCATATGTAACTTCAGCAAAACCCCAGTGTTATTCTACCAATCACAATTTATAAAACTGCTATAACTGTGTAACCGTTAGTTATAGAGAGTTATTTTGTATCAAAATAGATAAATATAAAAAAAAGTAATTTTTATAAAGAGTATTTCTGAAACAATTAAAAAAAATTAATTTCTATTTAAAATAAGGGGAATTTTTTTTTCTCTTCGTGAGCTTAAATCCAGATTACTGATAAAAAAATTTAGCGGCTTGTCTTAATACTAGTTCTGGTTATACGGTTATGCACTAATTACGCGAATGGTTTAAGGATTAGGAAAATTATATTCAGAAAAATTATACCCAAATTTTTGTGGAATGAAAGTGGATTAAAAAAATAATAATTCAAAAGACCCGACCGAGATATGAACCTCGATCTCTCTGTCACCGGAAATTTGGTCTACTCAGAGAGTGGTGCGTTAGATCACGCAGCTACCTAGGCAGGTAAGTAATAATTGATCAATGAAACAACAAATATCCTTAGTAAAAAAGTACTTGAAAATGTTTGCAATATTTATTTTATATAGTTACTCTTAGATTTGAAACATGATGAATCTTCATCTAAAAATGTACAATCAAAAAATGACCATTAAATCCAACAAGGCAATTTATTCCAAACGGACACTATACTCAGAACATCACTTTATGACTTTATTCATGAAACTAGCTCTGTTCGTCTTTGAGCTAATTATAATCTGTGTCACAATATTTGTATATTTGTATATTTGAATAGTTTCTTGTTCAGGCTGGAACACAAGGTAGTACGGACACATTGGCCCATCAAACCCAGGAATACGGTACGCAGGCAGGGTATGATGTTCACTAACCATATTTTGAGGATGATTTGTTTATTGCATAGTAAGGACAAGACTTTGGCAATCTTACATATTAACGCTAACAAATAGTCTCACTTCATCTTTTCGCAAAGAACAGCTTGTCACTGTTTCGCAACCTTGTTATAAGACGTGTAGTTTGGGGATCCCATCGTTTTTTTTTAAACAAATACTTTATAAATTCTGACACAGATTTCCAGGCAACTTGGTAATATATGGCACAAATAAACTCTCATTTTAACTAAACCAGTACATCCTTTTTGCTCGAGGTAAATTGTGTTCCTATTAAAAGTTTTCAGTTTTCCTTGCCTAACAAAGGTAGTTAGGAAATATGGATGTATTAGTGCATGGCAGCCAGTTAGTGCATTTGATAATTTTCTAAAATGTGCATTGCTGTTATTAGATAGATACTACTCCATTATTTAAATACATTTTTACAGTTTTTATGAATTTTTGGTGTTTTTTTTGTTTTTTTTAGCACCGCGTCTTACTACCCGTTCGGATTATACGCTTAAGTACTAATTACGCTAATGGATTAGGAATTGGGAGGGTTGAATTTAGAGGAAGTGAACCCGCATTTGCGTGGAGGGAAAGTGGAAAACCATTTTGGAAAAACCACCCCCAGTTCACCCGACCGAGATTCGAGCCTCGATCTCCCCGTCCTCGGCGGTCGAGCTCAACACGACTAGTGCGTTAGCCAACTACGCCACCGTGGCAGGTCTTCTTTGGCGTTAGACTAGCAACACTATAATGTCTGTAATTTTTGATATCATCATATTATTGGTCTTGATGTTATTTTGTTTTGAAAAATGTGTATAATATGCAATATAATCCTAGTGTCAGTTTTTTTGGTGATAGCATGCAAGTTCAGAAAACTCCGTACGAGTCATGATTCCATTTGTTGGGCAATATATCCTTAACATGTAATTTATCTTCTTGCATACAAAGTTTTCTCAGTGATAAAAGTAACGCCATTTTGTATTGATACGCTTCTTGCCATCTAAATACAATCTAAGATTAATCTCTTAGCACCTTCCTGGCACAAATGGTTAAGTTAGTGCAAATAAAAATTATACATTTGAAAATAAAATGTGGTACCTACTGAAACAAAATTGTATATTACATCAGCTCATTTATAGGCTATAATATTCTGGCAATAAGAATTTTGTTAGGAAATAAAACAATTACATATTTTAACCGCCAAAAAAGTGTATTACATCAAAATTGGTCACAGGCAATAGGTTAGAGTGAGTTGAAATTCCAATACTCAACAAATATCACAATTATTACCAAACGTTGTTAGCTGAATAAACATTTTTACAAAAACTTGTGTGTACAAAGAATGAATTTAAGTTTATTCCTCAGACATCGAATGAGTCTGGAGTCAACAAGAGACGCACATTTACTGACCATCTGAGTCACGGTTTGGCTTTTAGAAGTTTCTAGGGTCATAAGTCATGCAGCCTCTATAATTCACAAATGGTATTTATTTTTCTGGATTAAACTTAATGTATATATCTAGGAAATGATTGTGGCATAATTTTTTCTATTTCTCATTGTCTGCATTGTCTTTGTATGTATAGTTTGGCTATATATCGTATTTAGTATATTTAAATATACTTACTCTACCGATATCAAGAAAATGATTAGCGAGTTTGCTTATTAGTAACTTGGAATACACCTTGGTATTCCACAGTCGAAATTTACAAATACTGTAATGTCCGTAATTTCTAGATATATAATCATTTACCTATTGTTCGAAAGTTGTAACAACAGTGACACGAGAAAAAAGAGGTTTTAGACACTTTTATAGATGTTCCCACCTTGATTCTGGATATATTATCTCAAAATAAAGTTTGGCAATAAAATAAACTTACTTCTACCAACATTGGGGCATCCCCCAAAACATTATTGTTTCAAACCCACCTTAATTAATACTAGTTGACATTTAGCGGAAAAAGAATACCTTAAAAAAGTTGATTTCACTTATTGAGGAGGTTTAATACCTAATAAATTCAGTGTAACTATTAAGCTCTTTTAGAATGTTGCTCAGCAATATTTGATATAAATGTATATATAATAATACAATATGTTATAGATATATGTATTTAAATATAAATGCGTGATTTTTTATTTACTCCCATATGAAGGCTTATATATGACCGATATTTTCATTGCCTCTCCCATGTGGACAATATATTCAATGTCATTAACTTCTGACATGTGACATATTAACAACAAAATTGTATGTATACTTAGTTGTATAAGGAAAACAAACTAATTAAAATATTTCTAATATTTAACCTAATTTTTTTTGTAAATCTCCTAGTAATATTATTTTTAAGCTAATAATTAATAAAAATTTGAATTTAAAATTAATTCCCTAAAATAAAGAAAAGTTGTAGATAATAATATAAAAATACAACTAATGACAAGCATAATTGTTTAAAGCCGTTTAATTGTGAGTGAAGTACGGTGGGTCTCATGTAGATGAACCCATCTCGTGGTTTGTTTAAGACATTTTGATTATATATTGGATCCAAAATTATAAACATCTTACAAGACATTTGGAACTCAAAGGAAAGTAAACCTATCGCTAGTTATTATGAAATAAAATTAAACAAAATAGACTAATATAATATTTTATCATCCTTATTAATTATATATTATAATTATAACATTATAATATTATAATTTTTACATTATAAATAGCTATATTATTAAAATTATCACTAGATACCGGATTTGTATACACAATCAATTAGTAAAATATGTATACAAATATGCACGGAAAATATAATAAATATGAACCATAATATATACACAAAAAATAAACCAAATTCAAATAAACTATTTGTTTTGTGGAAAATATTGCCCTATTCATGGTTGTTACAGTATATATAATGAAATTCATCCAGAGTTTTTCTTCTGTGAAGCTCCTATATCTGTCACCGAAGAATGTTTTACACAATGAAAATCTCCTTTCGACATCGCATGATGTCACAGGTGCATGTAAAAAACACCATAATTCTTCTTCGGTGAATTCCTCTTGTATTTCTGTTTTTCACTAAGACAACCTTTTGCTAATTTGAAAGATTCTTTTGTATCGAGGATTTTTTTTATTTAATTCCTGCCCAAGCTTATGGAATGTAATTTTAGCAACACCTGAGTTTCTGAAGACAATGCCTCAAATTTGATCTATCAGAGAAAGTAAGAACTGCAAGGAATTACTTCGAGCCTCCAAATATGTTATAATTTTAGGTAATTTAAGGAATCATTGCCATCTTCAGAACCAAACGCACGCACGCAAGCTAATTTTGTATTCATTTTCACTTTAAGAATATGAGTAAAATATTATTTTTAATCTTAAAAATTTAAAACAAGCATGCAAAATCAATTTTCTCCGGAATATGCATTAATATGCACTATCAAACACCAGCCAAATGTTATATTAAGGTGTGACTTACATAATAAATGATTTACGCATACCTTTAGACATGTAAAAAAGAACATGCATTTTGCATAAAAATCCGGGCTCTAATTGTCACATTATAAAGTTTACACTATAAATAGCTATAATATTATGATTGTTACATTTTAAATAGCTACTATGATATAATTATCACATTAGAAATAGCTATAATATTATAGTTATATATTATTATATAATTGTATTTTTTATACAGAGATGGAAAAAATATTAGTTGAAACGATAAATAAATCCTATCTAAGTGATGGTTTTAGAAATTACAAGCTATATAAAATAAATACCTCATAAGAGAAAAAATAACTTAATGACAAATATAAAAATAGTAGGCAATAGATTAAAAATTGTCAACTTATAGTTTTGTGAAAATCGTAGAGTCAACGGGGAAAAATCTCTGTACAGCAAAGAACACAAGAAAATCTTGGCATGTGCCACATTGGGTACGCGTGCCATAGGCTCACAACCCCTGTCCTTGACTTATGGTCGGCATCCTTTACCTTTCATCCACAGGGACGAAGAGTGACATTTTATTCCCTCGTATAAACGAATAAAATGACTAACGCCCTTCTAAATATCTCAGTGCATTTTGTATACTGTTACTAGTTTTACTACCCCGTTAAGGCTATCAGCAACTTGCATCAACTAATCAAAGGCCGTAGAACAAGAGGGTTGAATTTAAAGGAATTTAATTCGTTAGCATACCCCTGACATTTTGTATTTGATTATATCTGGGATTTGGGATTTGTATTTTGTTTTTGTCCAAGCGTTGTTTTTTTTGTGCATTTCTTTTTCACATCCTCCAATAGCAAGTTTACCCATACCCGAAAAGGAAGCAATTTAGAAAAAAAAAATTGCTTCGTACAGTTTGTTTTATTTTTGTGAGAGAAAGTCAACAAAGAACACTAGCTATTTTTGATTTGTTGGAAATATTAAAGATTATTTCAAGATCAATTTGGTTTCTTAAACGAAAACCTATAATTTCTTAACCGCATTTTATTCTACACAAAAATATTTTTGTCTGAAAATTTTTACTAAAAATTAATTTTTGAAGATATTTTAACTAGTTTCAATAAAACACTTCTTATTCAAAAACTTTTTATTACATTATGTTATGTTACTTTATGATATTATTAATTTCTTAGTACTATTTCTCACTAAACGTTTGGGTATCACGATTATTTACTAATTACGATAAACTGTTAACGATGAGAAAGGATTAATTTAGAGGAAGTGTACCATCATTAACCTGGAGGGAGAGTAGAAAATCATTTAGGAAAAACCACCCTAGTACACTCAAAGGAGATTCGAACCCTAATCTCCCCGTCATCTACAGTCCAGTCCATTGCAAGAGTAGCGCGTTAGACAATTCGATCACCGAGGCGGCTAAGTGATATTATTACCACCGACAAAGAAGTATTTCTCCACTTATTTATTTGTGTATTTATGTTGTGAGACACTTGGTCAACCCGATAAAAGAAGAAAAGAATGATATTTTTTTAGAATTGTTAGTTTGATATACATAATTTTATCAGCAAAAACACGCCCCGGCGGCGGTGGGATAGTGTCAAGTAGCTGTTTATTTCGATCCGGTGCACTTGGGTGGATTTTTAATAGGGGTGTTGGAGTATAACCCAAATGGGTAGTAAGCCGCGTTAATAAAAAAATCCACTCATATCTATCAGTTAAATTAAGTCATTAATAATACTTGTGTTAAATGTACCTTCCGTTTACCCCGAATGGTAGCATGCTTTCCTTATATCAAGGTTAGCAGCACTTTTCTAAACAGTGTGCCACTTAAGTACTAGCTGAATTTTCAGCTAGTCTAGTGTGCCACTTCTTATTTACGTTTTTAATTAGTTTTTTAAATCACAAATTTTTTATAATATTACGAAATGTAATGAATATCTCAAATCAAATTGTAAAAATTGTAATAATTCCTAAATTTTAAAGAAGGAAAATTTTATTAAATTTTCAAAAGGCCTGTCTTATACATTATTAATTTCACCAACGTAAAGTTAAACCAGCTTAGGTGGAAAATAAATTAAATTGAAACTCAGAAACTTACATAATCTTTTCCATATTACTTTGAAATATGTTGTTTGTATTTTTCTAGCAAAGTTACAAGTTTATTTTAATGAACATTCAAGATACACCCGTGCACCTGCATTAAAGTTTGAGACTAAGTAGACATGTAAAAATCTTCAAACGTCCTTCAAACCTTTGCAGCCCGGTTACTTTTTTATATTTGATCATTTATATTATTTTTATCTCTAAGAAAGACCAATGTCCGATGTAGCCAAAGGGATACACATTAAAAAGAATTTCCAAATTTTATTAATAATTTGTTTTTGTAAGATATACATAGATTTTAAAATAAATTCTTTAAAAAAAAATAATCTTAGAATACACCAAAATTAATTTGGGCTGAAAAGGTCCTGATAAAGCAGGCCCCACGCAAACTGTTAAACATATTTAACCTACTTGGTTTAAAATCTGGATAAAATAAAATACACCATCATATTGTTTTTTGTTTGTACAGAGCGAACATAAAAGTGAAAACCTGAACAATTATCTTTTTATTTATGTTACTTTAAAAAAAGAAGAAAAAAAAGCTTAGTATGCTACCTGCCTACTAGGTAAGTATGCTAATTTACTTAGAAGAAAAATAAATGGAAAAACATATTCTTGGACAAGTTTGGTGGACACCGTCTTAGAATCTAATTCAGTTAACGAATTGACATTTATGTGGACTTTTAGTACCCATGAGTAATGAAATAACATTTATTTTCTCTCTTTTGAAGGGAAAAAATGTTTAAAATTGTTTCGAAAATGTTGTTTTGGGAACCATGTAGTGTAAAATAGTTGAATGGAATCAAAGAGTTATTTATACAACTGTATTTGAAATTATTTAATTAAATTTTACCTGCGCTGGTGGCCACGCCGTCTAAATGTCAAGCTTTTTTTAGCATGGTTTGTTGGTAACGGAGAAGTCAATAATCGAATTTCGGCTGACTGAACTGAGGGTGGTTTTTCCTAAATGGGGTTCCACAATCCACCCATAAAAATGCTGGTATATTTTCTATACACTACAAATTTATCATCCCCAACCAAATCAGCGTAGTTAATATGTATGAATATAATATTAAAGGTTGAAATAAAAAAATTGAAAAATACTATTGAAAAAGTCAGTAATCACTTGTAAGCTATTTTAGTGTATGAGTTATACTATCTCTAACATTTTACTTCAATAGACCATTTATATTTTAGGTATTATATTTTGAAAAACTTATGTAGCATAACCCGTCTTTTTTTAAGGGGGTAAATCAGCATTATCTTAGTATTAAAATTGCTAAGAGTGATTATTTATCAATTTGATCAACATATAATATGTTGGTAAAGCCTTTATATTTTTTCTAAATATCGATGTTATAGAAAGAAGCTATGTTTTAGATTTCAATGCAATTATTTTTTTATTTTGTAGATACTGTAAATAGTTGAAGTTTGGTATGTCGTTTCTAAGCACATTTATGTTGTAATAATTTTTGTCTGAAAGGGGTAGCTTAAATAGTTGAACATATTATTTTTTCACTTTCTGTTTTGCTGACTCAGTACCTGTACAATTTACTTCACTAACCACAACATAGTATATTATTATTATTATTATTATTATTAGCACCGCGTCTTACTACCCGTTCGGGTTATACGCATTTACGCTAATGTGTAATGGCAGGGTGATTGTGAGACGAAATGGAGGACCTACAGTTAAACGTGGAATCCGAACCACGGTGGAGGCCTGGCATTCCTCACATTCACAAGTTGTGATTAATACACGTCTTGTCAGAGGTGAAGGAAGGGTTTGGCAATCAGATAAATCTGTGCCGGGACCGAGGTTTGAACCCCGGACCCCCAGCACAGAAGTCTGACACCTTACCCCTAGACCACCAGGTCACCGACAACATAGTATAAAACCTATTAAAAAGTAAAATTGTATCTTTAAAGTAAGTTCTATATTCTACTTAAGTATAGTTTACTATGGATTATTTAAATTTAAAAGAATCAAATAACATAATAAATTAGTATATTCTTACCTGCGCTGGTAGTCACATGGTCAAAATGTCAAGCTCGATTGGTCTGGTTTAGCAGTGATGGTGAGGTCGGGGTTCGAAACCCATCACAGACTTTCTCGCTCATTTGTTTAAAAATGGAGATATTTACTCAAAACTTGTAATATTTGTGAAACGAAATAATATATACTAGCAAACTGAAGCATAAATTGCACTATATTTATATAAAACCTTTTTTGAGTCCCGGTTTTAAATTCTATATATTTTTAAAAGAATTAATGTCCTCATTTGTATATTTGATCGATAAAAAATATCAATATTGGGTCCACAAGGGTCAACACATCGTATTAAAATTTTGAATTCCATTTTAAATTTTCGACTTTTTATTAGGTGTTGCACATCTTAATGTCATCGCATTGCTATTAAATTCCTCATTTATAAATTTTGCCCAGTAAAAAATGTAAATATTGACTAATGATAAGTTATCTAGTAAATCAAAAAGTTGAGGAGATACAGAAAATTCCACTCCTGTAAATTACCCTAAAATAATTTTCATGGGAAAATTAAAATAGCCAGTTTATTTATAATCTTAATCAACGCCTAGATACGAATTTTAATCAAAATCGTTAGAGCTGATTTTGAGAAAATCGATTTTTTCTCTTTTCGCCTTTAATTAAACTACTCTTAATTTTAAGTTTAAACAAACATACAGACAAACGGCATTGCAAAGACAACTTTTTAGGGTTTGGGGGTCATGAGACGTCGACATCCATCAAAATTTCAGGTTAGATATTTTTTTTATGGTCGCACTACTTTACCTTAATTTTCCTAAATTTAAGAAATATATATATTTGCGTATAGCTTGAAAGTTATTGGTTTTATAAAAATATGCTTTAATTAAAATATTTGTACTATAAATAGATCTACATATTTGTAATGATAAGTAATTTCATATCTCATATAGTTTCGGAGATATGATACAAAATGATAATTTACGCATCAGACCGGAGCCGTTAAATTCATTTTGCCGAATTATCGAGAGTATCCATTTTGTTATAAATATTTATGTATTTTTTCTAAAAATGTAATTCAATCAAAATCGTTAAAGCCGATTTTGATAAAATCTACTTTTTCTCTTTTCGCCCTTCAGTAAACTAGGCCTACCCTTAATTTTAGGGTTAAATATCCAATTCCAAAAACCCCTCGGGGCAACCCAATGAAAACCCTAGATACCAAGCTTTAGCCTGATCGGTAAAATAGTTTAGACTCTTGTTGAAGGTACAGACAGACAGACAGACAGACGGAAATTCAAAAACCAATTTTTCGGATTTTGGGTGTCATGAAACATCGAGATTAATCAAAATCTTGAATTTCATATTTTTGACGATCGCAATACTTTCTCTACCAATATAATAGCGAGAAAGTAAAAAATTCAATCTTTCGGAAGTGGAAAATATTCGATAACTGCGCGCTCCATAAGACCTTTACTCCAATTTAAGAGTGGAATGGCCTATATTAACTATTGCTTTCCCACTTTCCCTGCACATGAATCTAAGTACTGTATATTTCCTATAAAGTATACATTACTCATTCCTACCACATTAACGTTATTAATACAATTTAATCGAAACAGATATAAGGGCTTTCATAACTAAATATATTTAGAAATACCTTAACAATTTTCGTAATTTTTGCTTCAAATGGGCCAGCAACACTGCAAGATTTTATTTAATTATATCAGATAGTTTCAGTTTCATTTGTTAATTTTCAATGATCGTGCATATATGTGTAAAGCCTATATAGGTAGCAAGATGGGGTGAATCAAAACATTTATTTTATAAGTTAAAATTATTCTTATTAAAACTATAAAACTAATTTTTTTATATGTACTCTTCCTATGTATTTATTTCCATAGTTTCATTTTGTTCTGTTGAATCATAAAAAGTATATATTTAACTTCACTATCACAAGTCATATTACGTAAAATTCCATTTATTTTCAAACCGTTTCTAACTAACAAATTTACAACAACCCCTTTTCTAGCTTGGGTCCTGTTGTAATAGCTTCCTTCTAATCAGCTCAGCCCATGGCCGTGTTTTCCCAAGCGAACTCGCGCAGAGAGAGGAAAGTCGTAAAGCGGGTATTCTATGGCCCAGGGGCGGACGTACGCCCGACAGGTTTTGTTCGTTTTAAACACGGCGACGTCTTGCAAGGAAATTCACACACGTCGCCTGTGCCTGACGTGAGGGGAGAACACACACTCGAGCAGGCGGATATTAGAATAATGTGAGAGAGAATGTGCAACTCCCTTCGTGTAGATTTAGATATTCTATTGCAACAAATGCTTATGAGAGCAGTAGACCTTGCTCCCTCCATGTTCTTATCGTTAATAAAGTGTTACTAGTAGTTCTGTGAACAATAGACCTCGCTCCCTCCATGTTATTATCGTTAATAAAGTGTTACTAGTAGTTCTGTGAACATTAGACCTCGCTCCCTCCATGTTTTTATTGTTAATAAAGTGTTACTAGTAGTTATGTGAACAGTAGACCTCGCTCCCTCCATGTTTTTATTGTTAATAAAGTGTTACTAGTAGTTCTGTGAACAGTAGACCTCGCTCCCCCCATGTTCTTATTGTTAATATAGTTTTACAAGTAGTTAGATTCTTGAGACTTTTAGAACATAATGAGTTTAACAACGGCTAAAATCATGACAATCAAAGTTGACAAAAGTGAAATAACTAAAAATATATACTTGTTAGTATCATTATGTAGTAGAATAGCTTTGATGATGATAGTTCAGATTTGTGGAATACTTCAGATAAGTAGATGTTATTGGAATGCGGAATAATACATCTAAGATAAAAATATAAACATTTCACCCGTTGAGTTTTTCTGTTGCAAATCTAATTTTTGGAAATTTATTTGTAAATGAAATTCTTCATAATGTAGTTAATATTTGAAAGCTTTCCTCACATACATTCCCTGTCCTAGTTGGGATCCAGGACTAACTGTTGACACATTAACATTTAACTTTAATACCATTTTAATAATATTTAATTTTATTGTAAAATTTCAGCTGTGGATTTATGACATATTTAAAACGAACCACAATAGAAATTCGAATTCTGTCAGCTCACTTCCGCAGGTGATGAAACTAAAATGTTCCAAACTGGATATGAATAGATAAGCTCTTACCAAGAAAATACCTTTCCCGAAACTGTAGATTTAAACTGATGATATTAAAATGGATATTTAAGAAATAATAATTGTTAGAAAGAAAACCGCCTGAGAATATAATTGAATCGATATAAGTAATTAGCTTTTCTTTTTAAATTGATAGATCATGAAATTTGAAGCTCGCGGGCTTTAAATGTCAACAAGCTTCCCTCTATTTTGTCTGCTTGTTCTCGTGATTATTACTAGGGGCGCCAGCTTCAACACAACAAAGACAATGGCCTCCATACGAGACCGCCCCTAAAAACATTTCGATGAAAATTGAAAGGATTAATTAACCCACACTGGTATATTCCATATATTACCTCCCATTGGCCATTGCTTATTTATACATTTCCATGTCCTTTTAGATTCGTAGAAAGTGCAGATGTTTTATTTGTTTCTATAAAATAAACGTTAATGGAAATACGGCATTCTTGGCTAATCTTACACCCTCCATGTACTCATATTTGAATAATATTTACACATGAAAACCCTATTAAGATAACTCGGGGAAAGGTCTGTTATGTTACAACTTCAAAAATATCTAGCATATAAATCCCCGCAGGAAAATATTCGTTTTATATAATTGTGTTTTCCATTAATACCCATATATAAACCTTATTTAATGAATGGCACCATGTTTCAGTTTTAAATTCCAGAATACATCTTTTAATATCATGAAACAATCAGTCAGCGAACAAATTAATTTACTTTTGATCAACGTTTTTAAAAATTAAAGGGTTTAAACCAAAGTATATGCATGGATTTTTTTTAATGTTGAATTTGTATGTTTTATGATTCCTTAGTAATGTTAAATCTTAAAGACGTACAAGATTTCAAAATATTACGATTCTCATATTTAGAGTTTTGAATATAATAAGGCACTGAGATAAATTTATCAATATTATTGTTGAGTGTAGATACAGTTATAAATAGATATAAATAAAAATATAATTAAAGCCACTTTTATTAAACAATTAATAGGATCAGATTTAATTTTACTTTTTCTCCCCCTCAAAATACTAAAGCTACCTACATACATTTTTCATCATTAGCCAATCATAGAAAAAGATACTGATGCTTTTATTAGTGCGCCTATGGGTACATATGACAAACATTAAATACAAAAAAAAAAACCTAGACCTTTATTTATTTTAAATAATTCAAAATGTTAGAAAATAAATGGTACGGCGCACCGCACAGACTTTCTCTCTCTTTCTATAAACTCGTAAGATTTCTGAACGGAATAATGTACATTGTATCATCACCACTCCACATAAGA
>CABFWB010000408.1:111627-141141 GCA_902151455.1 Timema bartmani | reverse complement strand
TTAGGGGTAGATATCCAATTCCAAAAACTCCTCGGGGCAACCCTATGAAAACCCTATATATCAAGTTTCAGCTCAATCGGTAAAATGGTTTAGGCTCTAGTTGGAGGTACAGACAGACAGACAGACAGACAGACGGAAATTCAAAAACCACTTTTTCGGATTCAAGGAGTCATGAAACGTCAAAATTCATCAAAATCTCGAGTTCGATTTTTTTGACGATCACCATACTTTCTCTACCTGTAAGGTAGAGAGAAAGTAAAAATAAGTTGATATATCAGACCTCGTTTTAGTTTACATAAGTTTATTTGGTTTCAAAGGGGTTGAAAATTGAATGATAAGAAATTAACTCATTTCCATCCTATAAAAACTCTGTAACTTTTCACCTTTCATTTTGTATTCAAATTGTTAAGTAAACCAAATCATACATGATTTATAATTATGCGAGAGAAATGACCTACAGTCTTTCTCGTTATTTTTGGGATACTGTTTTAACGAGCGAGGTCCTGAACAGAATGTAGAGCATCGAACGTTCCCCAGGCTAATAAGCTCATGTTTTGTTTTTTTTTCAAAAATACTTCTTGGTACCGTGACACAGGTAATTAGAATACATGTATTTGACATGCAAGGCAGACGCTTCCAAAGAAATCCCCAGGTGTTTTACTGTGTGACCGCACTGCCCTCCTGAGGGAAGCTTTGAAACTTGTTACACTAGGGTGCACATTGTAGGCCAGATAAGTTATTAAAATATGTATGGTTAAACTATAAGACCATGATGTTCTCCAGTAGGAAGCAGTGGGACAATGATAACTCTGGTACTCAATATGGAACATTGATTCCGTTTATATTGTGTGTTATTTAACCATAAGACCATGATGTTCACCAGAAGGAAACAGCGAGACCATTCTAACTCTGGTACTCAATATGGACCATTGATTCCGTTTATATTGTGTGTTATTTAACCATTAGACCATGATGTTCGTTATAAGGAAGCAGCGGGACCATGCTAACTCTGGTACTCAATATGGACCATTGATTCCGTTTATGTTGTGTGTTATTTAACCATAAGACCATGATGTTCGTTAGAAGGAAGCAGCGGGACCATGCTAACTCTGGTATTCAATATGGACCATTGATTCCGTTTATATTGTGTGTTATCTAACCATAAGACCATGATGTTCGTTAGAAGGAAGCATTTAGATCGTGCTAACTCTTGTACTAGCCACAAAAATAAAAGAGGCAAAATTGTAAAAACAAAAGAATGAAATACCTAATTTTTTTTAGAATTGGCAATAATGGCTATTCCAAGGGTGGTACTTCGTGTAGTCTTGAGATCCTGTCTCTTGGTTAGTCAATTGATTGTATGGTAATTAATACGTTGGTTTTTTTTTAATAATTATCTTGTAAAACAAAATCTTGATTCTTTCTTGTTTTTAATGTATTATACTTGTTCAAAAAAATTCAAATAGATTCTCACATGGGAGGGAGTGTTGATCTAACTGGTACCCCCATAAGCTACACCGCACCCACGATTTTGATATCCTGAACAGGCAGTGATTGAAATTCTGTGCACCCTTATAGAGGCATCCATCCTAAAATAGTTCTCTTTAAAATACAATAAATTTTTAAAATTATAATTAAAAAATTTAAAAAGTAAATATAAAATTTATCAAAATCTCGAATTTGTCAAATGGAGATTTGCAGATAGCTGCACTTATTTGCAATTTCTATTCTAAGCGTAGTATTGTGTTTAATTTAATCCATCTCACACCCAGTTATCAGGAAATATTAGACCTGCTTAGACCCTACTTCACATCCAAGTGTGGTTTTCTGTATTCTTCATTTGACAGCAGTGAGATTAGGAACCATTAAATAGCAGTTTTTTAGTTTTAAAATAATTATTTTTCAATTTTGTTTTATCTTTAAATGTGGTAAAACTGTTTCACTCGTCTCGATTTTCATTGTTTATTTAAAGTAGAACGCAAAGAACCACACCACAATGTGACGTCAAGTTTGAACTGTATTACTTACCTAAGCTAAGTGTTATCCGTGGGGTAAAACGGAATCTTAAGATGTATGGTTTGAGATGTATTATCTGCCTAAGCTAGGTGTTATCCGTGGGATGAGATGGGCTCTTAATTCAAGCCGTATTATTTACCTAACTTAAGTGTTCTCCATGGGGTTTGATTGGCTCTTAAGATGTCTTATTTGAGCTGTATTACTTACCTAACCTAAGTGTTCTACGTGGGGTTAGACGGGCCTGTATTCTAGCTATTGCCAACACATGAACGATCTAATCCTACGAGAAAAGGATGGGGAGGTTTAATTTTCAGTAAATAATCAACCATTAGTTCAGGGAGAGGCTAACGAGTAACTATGTTGACCCATAATTATCTTCCAGCGTATTACGCCGTTAATCAATTACAAACTACATCTCCCTAAAATCAGCTTCTAATTTAACAGCGCACCCTTGACCTTGGCGGCCCCTATATGCAACATTGTGTAATATGGCCCATGATCTTGAAGGCTACGGTCAGAAAAATAAAATAAGAATCGACGTATATGAATTTAGCTTCCGGGATTATCTTCCCAACACGTATCATCTCGTGGCTCCACATGATTGGTCCCGAGATGTTCTAGCTATCCACAACAAAACACGCCATTAAGTTGCTACAGATTGGGTAACTCTTTCTATTGAGTGAGATGGGTGGGTACCTGGTCCAATCAATTAACAAACAACCCGCTTAGGTGGCTGTATGGTCTAAAATGCTACTCTCGTAGTGGCATAGACCGCCGATGACGGAGATATCGAGGTTTGAATCTTGGTCGAGTGTACTGAGGGTGGGATTTTTTTTTCCTAAAAATTGTTTTCCACTCTCCCTCTATACGAATGTGACTACACTTCATATTAAAATAGCCTTCCTAATCCCCAAAACCATTAGCGTAATGAGTACATAAGCTTATAACAAGAACGGGTAGTAAACGAGGTGCTAAACATTTTTTAGCAAACAGCCCAAATGTAAAGCTCATCAAGTCAAGTTTGCTAATTTCAGGGAGGTCGGGGTTTGAGTTCTTGGTGAGTGTATTGAGGATAGTTTTCCTCAAATAGTTTACCATTCTCCCGTCACGCAAATGTGGGTACATTACCTCTAACGTCCATCCCTATAGTGTGCTTAGAATGCCTGGACGGTGTTGCCAATGTAGCGAGTTTGTCGCTAAACCTAACGACTTTTACGGGTCTGAAACGACTAATTTATTTTTTTAGCGCCTAGTGACTAATCTGGTGACTGGCGACTTTCCTTAATTTTCAGTCAAGTGTATGCTAATTATTTAAAATTTTAATGCTGTAAAACTTTGATTTTTGAGCTACCATACTGAAAAAACGCATAATGAATTTCTTCGGTCTACAGAGGAGCTCTAAATTATCTGTCATTCACAGATCACAACGACATCGTTTCGGATCCTGGGATCACCTCAGTCCCTGACCTATCTTACATTCAGTTCAGATTAATTTATTCATTTTTGGTTTGGTGACAACTCTGACGACTTTTAATTTTTCGTTTAGCGACAATCTAGTAACTTTCTGGTGCAACCTAGCTACAACACTTATATGGCCGTTGGCAACACGTTGCCTGGATGGCTTGTAATACGCGGTGAAACGAAATAGTAATACTTAAAAAACGCTCAGTGATAGCAGAATTGAAAGTTTTTTAACCATGTCTTACAACCCATCGGAGATATTCACATTTTACACAAGGAATGATTGTACAAATTAAATCATTTAATATATATTTAATAAAGCTTAAACAGCGATTGATTATAACAACTATGAAAGTGAATAGCATTTCCTCAGTCTAGGAGGTATTTATTTATTTGGAGTATTTAACGTGCACTTTATGAACCGAGTTATTATATCAGCCACACGAGAATTTCTATGAGCGAGAGCAAAAGGATATACCAATTTTTTCGGGGAAGGTATTTTCACATACCTTCCAGGGTTCTTTTACATGCCACAATTGACATGGGACAGACGGCTTTACTTCTCCTCCAAAGGAAGTTGTGCTACAGATTTTTGTCGATCAAAAAAAAATTTGTCAGCCCCAACTGGTTTTGAACCCAAGAGCATCGGGTCTTGAGGTGAGAACTTTACCCCAAGTCTAGGGAATAATGAATATTTGTAAAATATATGTTAATACTGGCTATTATTATAACAGCCATTTTGAGATTAAAGACAAATATTTAAATATAAAGAAGAAGTAAAAGCAACAAATTAAACAAAATTTTAAAACGCTTAGCCTACTATTAATGGTTTGTTTGGTACAAACATATTTTTGCGGTAATTTTTATATTTTTTGCATAATACCACTTAATTAAAATTCTAGTTTTTATATTTTTTACCAAAGAAAAGTACTTTATTTACCAATGCACATTATATATATACTCATATATATTTATATACATATATATGTATATAATTAGCTGCAAGTTTCTGGAGCTGCCATTGCGAAGTTGGGGAGGGTTCTTTAATAAATTTATTTAGATTGAAGATTGAGATTCTTCCTTTGAAAACAACTTAAAATAAAAAGAATCGCTACTATTTTTAACAGATCATAGGTTAATACACTGGATAGATTTTTTACATCACATACATGTGATCTGTGATTATAGTCTTCAGGCTTGTAATGTGAAAAGAAGAGAAAATACTATTATCTGTGCACCCTTAGTTTTTCCTTAGTACGTATAAAAAGTTTCAATTTTCAAAGTCTACCTGGTTTTGTAGTCACATGGGCAGGTGGTCACGGTCTAAGGTTTAAGATTTGCTGTATGTATCTACTTTTTATATATTATATAACAAGTATGTATTTTTAATTTATATTAATATATATTATATAAAGTAAAAATAAGCACAGACGAAGAACACCCACAATGGTGATAACGCAGTCTAAGACGTCAGGTTCACAATATGGGTAATAGCAAAATCTAAGGCTACCCTAAGAACGTAGGTTGCTAAAGATTTCCCTTTTTAAGTTTTCTGGTTTTGGAGCTATTCACGTGTCTCGTCCCGTAGTTTAAGGTGTTAGACTCGGTAATAGTATGTTAAAGTAAAGACACCTAAAATACACAACCTTCCTTAGTTAAGTAAATCTATTCCAAATAAATAAAAATTGAATTGGCTTTTGAGTTAACCAAACCGGTGGTCAAATCATTGAAAATGTCACGCTCAAAATAATAATTAGGTATATACAGTACTAATTTGATCAATTTGGAGCTCTTAGATTTGCTACGATAAGAGTGTAAAGGTTCATATTTTCAGGTTTATGGGTTTCGGAGATACCCGAACCAGCAGTCAAACACCCTTTATAGATGGACTCAGAAAATAAGTAAAAGTAAATAAAACAGCCCCTTAGAAGCACATAATTAAGCATCCCGAAGTACTTGTACTAAATTTATTGGTCTTGAAGTCATATTGTTAACACACAGATCGGACTTTAACTCTGTCTGTAGCGTATCTATCTGCCGATCTAAGGGTCCCGGGTTCGTTTTTTGGAAAGGCCAAAAGAATGTATCATTGGTGAAATGTGGGTTTCCCCTTTCACAGTGAGGAATTAATGGCCGGGGGCTGGGCGTTGTATATGTTCTAGATTTAAATTAGTTTATAAGTCGTGTGATGAGATAGATAACACTGGTATGCAACCATTTTGCTTCAGACAAGCTGTTTCTATTTTTCAGTTCTCCTTTATAGATAGTCAGTCACAAAACCCATATTTAGTTTCGTTCCACCAAGTCAAATTTTTTAGAAATACAAGTTTTTTCAAAATTCCTGAAAATTTATATTTATTGAAATAATTTATTACATATCTTAACGTAATTAAATTACAATCAGGTTAGAAGCTGGTAATTTAGATTTTATTGAATCATTAAAATATTATAAAACAATATACAAATAACAATTATAAACAAACAGGCAAATAGGGGTAGACTACCTCTAAAATTCTACGTTCCTCAGTCCTACCCCATTAGATTAATTATCATAACGCGTTTAACCTGAACAGGTAGTAAGACGTTTACTAATACGAGTGGAACAAAATAATTACTATGATAACAATATACACTCGTATTTATTCTCTGTAGAAGATTGAGTGTATACTAGAACTTCGATGATTTCTTATTTTTCTACAAGGCAAGGAACAATAATTTAAGAGGACAAAGTTAAGGTAACGGCCATAAAAATATAATTATTTGAAATTATTGTACACTCAGTCACAATGAAAAAAAAAACCAATCTAGATTTGTTAAATTCCTCAATTGGCACAAAAATCTTTAATTTACTATATGACACGAATATTGAATGCAACCTCTGCAAATAATAGTGAGTAATGTGTAACACGATGGTGGCAAAGTGGCTTTTCAGGAATTAGGCTCTCATTGCACATAATCACCAGTGATAGGAAGGCTGGAGTTCAATCCCAGTCTGATGCACTAGACGATTTTTTGTGTTGGGTTCCAACACGTGCTTTTTCCCTTGTGTTTTCTTGTCTCCTTTCTTCACTCTAAGATCACTCCCCTTATACCTAGAATTTAAAATAATTCATTAAATACACTCCAACAGACAACTAATTTGTTTCTTGCGTGTAATTTATTAATACTACTAAAGAGTTTTATTTCGTTACAACAAACTAAGTAAGCACCCTGTTATATAAATGTCGCTACTCCCACAAACCATAAGCCGGCGTGTCAGGATAGGTTAGTGGGATGGATATGCAGCGGCAAATAATTGGGGGGCTCGTTTTGTTATCTTGTTTATTATTGTTTATTAAAATATATTAATTACTCTACGAGTGTATAAATGTGATGTAGTTTTTAGAATAAGGTGAAAGAGTTTAGAAAAGGTACTATTTGTATCAAATGTCCCTACTCATCAGTTCCACGCCCTGGCCTATCTTCAGTGTTACTCTAACTGTTGTCAAACACGCGGCCGCCCAGCGTTGTGTGGTTGTTATATAACTCAAGACTTTCAAGACTGTTTAGAGCTTCCTCCTCCGTACTGGACAGTGACTCAAGCTGTAGGATATTCTCCTCACAAGTTACTGTAACTTGGTAGCTGAGTATGTAGAGCACTTTGAACTATCCCTTTAACAACTGGCGTCCATCCTGTCCCTCTTAACCTATAAGGTCTAAAAACTCTCTGTTATGCACCTAAAAAGGAGGGATGTTTCTCCTTAGTTACTAGTTTTGCCAATACTCTATGTTATGCTAATTGGCAAAACAATCTATGTCTTTTAAAACATGAGGTGGCACGCGTGCATAGCTGCTGATTTAGAACAATAATGACAGTGTGAGTTCTCAGGCTTACGTCATTCTTGCATGTTTTAGATTACCTAAGGATGCAAGCTACGACATATATATATATATATATATATATATATATATATATATATATAGAGAGAGAGAGAGAGAGAGAGAGAGAGAGAGATGTAGAGATATATTAGCGCTGCGTCTCACTACCCGTTCGGTTTATACACTTATGTACTAATCACGTTAATGGCTTTAGGGATGAGGTAGGTTGTATTTGCGTGAAAGGAACGTGCAAAACTATTTTGGGAATACAACCCTCAGTACACCCGACCAAGATTCAAGCCCCGATCTCTTCCTCTCCTTGTCTAATAAACTGTGAGAGTTGCGCCTTAAGACTAAGCAGCTACCGAAGCGGCTCTGTGTTATATTAAGTTATTGCAAACTGTATTCAGGTATGCGTGAGAAGTAAATCAATCGTGGACCTCACACTCACAAAACTAGTAGGTACAGGGGCTGTCGAAATAAAAGTATCAGTACTATTTTATAAGTATCAGTATCAGTAGTATTTTTTCTCTCAGTTATAGTTTCGGAATCAAATTATTGATACCGAACTTGTACCAAAAAAAATATTGAAATAATAAGCAGGTAATTTTATCCGAATCTCATGTTTTTAGTGGTTTTTTTTAATACGAACACAATTATGTGCTAGTTTAAGCCCCGCCCATTACTATCCGTTCGGGCTATACGCCTATGTAGTCTACTAATCACACTAATTTGTTATAAATGAGGAAGCAAGCACGAATTTACGTGGAGCTAGAGTGAAAAATCAATACGGGAAATCAAACTCACTACATCCAACCGGTATTTGAACCGCAATCTCTCCATCATTGGCATTCTAGTATATTCTGAGGGTTTTTTTCCTTAGCGTAGGGCATTACTTACCGGGAGGTACAAGACATTTAGTTCGGTCTCCTGTATGTAGACTATTCGCCTCTCTTGTGTCACAGAGCGTTGTCCAGGGTACAACATAGGAGGTTGTCTACACGTGATGATAGTGAATATGAAGGTGTGGGCCAGTGGGAGTCATAAACCTAACTTAAAGCCTAATCTACCAACCACTGGTGACCGTTGGAATGATTCCCTTTGAGAGAAAAATACCTAAGGTACCAGCTGGGAATCGAGCTCGGGACCCCTAGGCTCGTAGCCAGGTGCACTGGTCACTATACCACGGGGTTGGATATTCCTAAAGTGACGCCATAGACCATTCGGACACTGAAGTGGGCTGCATTTTCTCTGTAACCTTGGAATTCTTTGTGTTCTTATTCACAATAATAAAATTTATTAATTATAGTATAATTTTTCCTATTCTGTATATTTTATCACACATAATAATAATAATAATAATAATAATAATAATAATAATAATAATAATAATAATAATAATAATAATAATAATAACAATAATAATAATAGTAATAATAATAATAATAATAATAATAATAATAATAATAATAATAATGTAGTCAAAATATTGTGGTATAAGTCCCAGCCATGTTTCTGGCTCATTTCCGAATGAAGTAGCAGAAACTTTTAATCAAACTATCAGGGTGTGGGTTTAAAAAAGATAACATTGCAATAAATAAATTAAACACAAATAACCCACTTAGGTGGCCGCATGATCTAAGGCGTTGCTCTCGCACTAAAATATATGGCCTATGATGGGGAGATAGGGTTTCAAATCCCAGTCGGGTGTGCTGAGGGTAATATTTCCTTAATGGTTTTCCACTCTCACTCTCTCCACGAAAATACTGGTACACTTTCTTTAAATTCAACCTTCCTCATCCCTTACACATTAGCGTAGTGCATATGGGTATTAATGATTAATAACAAATAATAAATCAGGTTTATTTTGATCTATCCAATACTGTTATGTAAATAATAATGAGTAAAAGTATCGAAACAAAATACTAGAATCGAAATAAAAATATCGATATTTGTAAACTATTGATACGTTTTACTCATCCCTAGCTATACTAAGCGTTTGTATCAAATTCATCTATAAAATACGAAGAGGTCTATAGTTGTTTTGAAAAGACTATATATGTTCTCTATTATTTACAAGGGTATTCCAGAGTCTTGGTGTTAGAAAGAATCGTAGCTTTAGTTGGAGTCGTCTCTTTTGTGTTGTTTTTATTATATATTTTTTGTTAGTCATGAAGCGTTGTTAATGTTAAATAAATATAATTTTGACGTGGATTCTTCAAAACATAACGTTTTGAAAAATAAAGGAATGAAAGATATGAATGTAAAAGGACAAAAGTGTCCTAAATTCTTTAGCTCAATTTTCCTATAATTGACTACATTGAGTCTTCCTACATACGAGTACTTAAGACGTAATTCCCTGGTATCAAAACCACACTAGATCTTGTGCCTTTGTGGCCTACTTAATTTATATAATCATTTTTCAAAATGACTAAGGGCGACTGAAATCTATGTTATTTTGAAAAGTTACCCTCCATTATTTTACTCTGTACTCATTATACATTAAAAGTTTGTATATAAATAATTTAGCACATCCTTACCAAGCAAATATTCTGAGAGATTTATTAAACATAGTCCATAGGATGACAGGAATTAAACAAGCTCCAATTTCACGATCTATTCTAGATGGAGTTTTATAAATGAATCTAGTTTTAAAACAAAATAAAAGTTTAGAATTTTTATTAATGGCGTAATTAATTTTTCTGTCAAAATATTGTATTTTGAGAAGTTATCTTGAGAAATAAGACTAAATTTGGATAAAATTAGTAGAGTGTTATTTCATCCGATCTGCATAAATTGTCGGTTATAATAACTATTGTCAGTAGTGGTGGCCGAGAGGTTCCAGGAGTTAGACTCGCAATGAATTTGGTCACCGCCGTTGGTGGAAGTGTCGGTGTTCGAGGCTTGATCGGATTAAACCGGGGGAAATTTTCCACATGGGTTTTTTCCATTGTGGTCTTCTCAACCTCCCTCCGTGGGAAGGCTGACGCATTTCCTCTATGCCAGCGTACTCCTCATCTCCTAAATAGCTCGTCCCACGGCAAATTAAGAGCGATATTAACCACACGATTACGCTCGAACCAAAAATGGAATCGAAATGTGGTTTTTTGAATCCACTTGCTTTTTCACTTTTTATTTGACAACAGCAAAATTGGGATCAATTTCTTTTTTTTTTAATTTTTTCTATTATTTTAAAATGGGATAAAACTGTTTAACTGCTCTCAATTCCAATGTTTTCTAAAGTATAATACAAAAAACACTACATCTAGTTCGAGCTGTATTACCTACCTAAATTAGTTGATATCCGTGAGGAGAAACAGACTCTTAAAACGCTGATATTAAACACACACACAAATACTAAAATAACTTGTATAGATAATAGTTGTAAATATTTAATCAATAAAAAACGACGTAAAACGTATTGGTCCTTGAGACCCGATAACTGTTTCAAACATAAAGAAAGACGCAACTGAATTCCTTACTTCAATTTGTTCTCAGGATTGAGTTTAATACTCTCCAAGCGTACAATTTGAACGGGTATACAATTATGTACTTATTACGCTAGTGGTTTTATGAATTAGGAAGATTAAATTTAAAGGAACTATACCCGCGTTTGCGTGTAGGGAGAGTGGAAAGCCATTTTGGACACCCCCACCCGCCTTAGCACACCTAACCTAGACTCGAGACTCGATCTCCTTATTTCGGCAGTCTATTCTACTGTGAGAGTAGCGTCTTAGATCATGCAGCCACTGAAGCAGTTCTCACTATATTTGTTTTTAGAGTAAGACTCAAGGAAGATATTTTTAATTGTTACGTGAATTCGTTTTAGAAAAGTTTCTAAAACAATGTATGTCAGAAATAATGTTTTCAAGACTGCTCCTCGATTTGGGCTGTGTCCAAATGCACCAAAACTTTTTATTCTGGAATCTAACATACACATTATGTTAGATCAGGGGTCAGCAACCTTTATGGGCCCTGATCAACTTTATATTTATCAAAGGTCCCGTGATCATATTTCGTTTCTCAACTCTACTTTTAATTCTACTTTTTTTCCCCATACATCTTATATTAATTATTCCTTAAATTCAATATTTCCTCCAATAATTTTATAGAAAATAAATAAAATGTACACTCCGTTTACCTTGAAAGGTCTTACCTTGACGGACTACACCATGACCCTATCTTATAAGCTGTAGAATAGTAGAACCAAGCAAGGTAGCAGTCTTACCTTAACGGATTACACTATAGTCCTATATTATGAACTGTACCATAGCGGAATAATGAAAGGTAAGCTTGCCTTTTAGTGACAATGTAATTTTCTTATGCAATCGATTGAAAATTGCTGCGAAATCGACTCGTCGAACGCGATCGACCTGTTGCCAACCTTTGAGTTAGATGTACCCTCCGATTACTCCTGAAGGTAGCACATCTACCTTGCTTATTTTAACTATGTTATAGCTTAAGTTAGGCCCATAGTGTAATCAGGCAGACTGCTATCTTTTAGGGTAGACGGAATGTACTGAGCAATATATTTCGATGAACATGAATAAATAAATATGATAAAAATATGTGAAGGGGAAAAGGGTAAAGTCACACTACCCACATTTTCCAGCCCAACAACTTTTAAATCTCAATCCTCATAAGGTCCCCAGCAAATATATTTTTTAATTAATTTAAATATGGCATATACCTTTTACAATCAAAAACTAATGTGTATTAGAAAGGTTCAATGATTGTTTAACAGATGGCAGCACCAACTCAATTTGAGTTAACATTGGACTTTCCTCCTTTTTCTCCTGTACCGTTCATATAATGGAATATTGACGACGTTGCCTACTTTGAGACCTCAAAGCTATTCTTCGAGGCAGGTTGCATATCGACTTGACGCACCTCAGCAGTCTAAGCACTATCACGCTTAGTCAAAGTAAAAAAAAAAAGGAAAAGAGTGAGGAAAATGAGTAGTCAACCCTGATAGGGCTCTTTTCTATGTGCTGATAACCCTTCCCCTCTTCCTCTGACGAGTTTACAACATTCACTTTAATATTTGCACCTTGAAAACACTGACTTGCGTTTTAATTTTACCTTTTCCTTGTTTCCTATTCTAGATATACATATGCTACCACGGACTTTTTTTAATCCACATCCTGTCAGGGAGACTCCTACAGGACATTTTTGTGACTAAACCAAATAGCCTTAGTTGTAAAAGATTTATAAAAAAAATACGTTAACAAGAAATTAACTAAAGATAAAAAATAATAGTTTTGTGACATTGTAGAACTATTTTTTGAACTATTTAATAATTTATGGTTTTTGTTTCAACGTTTTATCTTCAAAACTCTCTGAGTAAAACGTAAATTCATTAACATGGGAAATCCTACCTTGACCGGCCGTGACGTCACAGACAGGCAACACCCTTAAGGGTTTTAGTTTTACCCGCTTCGGTGGCCGCATGGTCTAACGCGATACTCTCACAGTAGATTAGACCACCGATACAAGGGAGATTGAGGATTGAGGTCGGGGATACTGAGGGTGGGTTTTATAAAGTGATTTCTCACTCTCCTTCTATGCAAATTTGGGTACACTTCCTATAAATATAGCCTTCCTAGTCACTAAAATCATGAGCGTAATTAGTACATGAGTGTATAAAACTAAAGGGTGCTAGACTAGGTGCTAAAAAAAAGTGTAATTTAATCATTATTCGGGGTTAAAATACTGTTTAGTAGTTGTTCTAAGAATGATTATATATTTTGTAATAAATCGTTTGAAATGTTTCAAAGATGCAAAATCTACCGTAGGCGTCGAAGTATAAGGGAAGTATATTTGACCTTCGACATTTCCAAACTTTACGTCCCTAAACTTTTGAATGATTTGAATTATGTCGAACGCTGCCCCTGGCATTTTGTTGGGAAGATTTTTTTATAACAAATATTTCCCCCTGAGCTAGTGGTCCATAGAAAGATCTTCCCTTGAAACCACTAAACTGAAATAAATAGCAAATTTATCACATTAACTAGTCAGCGTCGAAGACAACCTTTCAAGTTTTACGTCGAAAATAAATTACAATTATAACCATCACAAATCGATTGGCTTTAATACTGAAATTTTAATATGCGTTGGACATATAATTATAGGTATATTTATAGTTAAATGAAATAAATTGAAAATTAGCAATTACCATCCTATATGCTAGTACAAGAATTTAATAAAACTAGCCGTCATATCTGATTTTATGCCAAATTCTTCTTCTAGGTGACAATCGGGAAGTAATTAGATTCAAAGTTGTTTTATAAAAATAAAAATTAATTTAATTTTGAATAATTATTAGATGTTCGTATTAATAAAATGTGATCTTGGAGAAGTTATAGTTTATTATACTTGAATAACACTAATCAATAACACCTGGATTTTGATGACATGACTTTTTGTTTTACCATCACAGACAATGCTCAGATAATTACATAAATTCTGTTTGTGGTCCCTTTCTTGTGGAAACGTATTTTATTTGTAATTATTTGGTCATTTTTTGTAATTTTGAATTTTTATAACATGTTTTCTTGGTATGCGTAATTTTTGAGTCATTTTTAGACATTTTTGATTCGTTTTTAAGAAATCATGTTGAATAATAAATTATTTAAATAATATATATATTTATTATAAATTCTTAGATACTAAAATAAAAATTGTTTCAACACACAGCTGTTGTTATGTTTAGTTTGTTGTATAATATACATTCTTGGTGAGACACTGCAACTGGGCTGTAGAGGGTTGTGTTGAGAAGGGGTTGCTATTACCTCTGAAGCAGGTATTTGTAAATCAATAGTATATTCAGCAGGTGTACCGGTCTAGTTGAAATTAGCCCACACACTTAATTATCTCAACATGGGGGATAGTAACTGTGTGTTTGTAGAAGGATGATAGCAGAATATCATATATACACATGAACTGGGGAAGACAAACAACAGAGGGCAGACGCTCATCAAATTCTGTCAGTGGAATGACCTTGTGGTGGTAAACACCTGGTTCAAGTAATGGAAGACAATATTGTATGTGTAAGCCTGGAGAAGCCCAGGAGACTTCAGCAGGTAGGTACCGACCAGATCACATCCTTGTCGAACAAGGATTCAAAAATGTAGTGAAGGATGTGAAGACATTGCCAGGTGCCAGCATCAATTCGGACAACAACCTGCTGGTGGCTTACATTGAATCAGTAATAAATAGGATCATGAGGTGAGACTTGGAAAATTTACAAGCGATAATGCCATTGTGATCAATTAAATAGAACAAAAGTTAACTGAGGTGATAGAAGAGAGTATAAGTATGGAAGAGAAGTGAAGTTGTGTTAAGAATATTTTCTTGAAGGTGCTTAGTGACAAAATCGGAAACGTGAAGAAGACTGCATGAAGGTCCTGGGAAACAACATAACTTTTTCAGAAAATATAGGAAAGAAGCAAATGTAAAAAGTTAACAAAAAAGAATATATTAGGCTGAGCAACAAGTTAAGGAGAGAATAAGACAAAGCTAGGAAAAACAGTGTAGAGGAGACATGCGATGAGATTATCGAACTGCAAAGAAAGGTAGGGGCTATGACCTAATGTATCAATGAGCAAAGGCACTGGGATTGAATGAAAACAAAGATGTGTGAACAATAGAAATATAAAAGTCAAAAAGTCAGATGGTGATTGATAGAGAAGAAGTTCTTAGGATTTGGGAATCAAATATAGAAAAACTGTACAATACGGTAAATCGATCAGTGAAACTGGAGAATGAAACAGAAGATGAAGAAGAGGGAGATGAAAAGGTACCCAGAATTTTAAAGAGTGAATTGGAGAGAGCCATGAAGGACATGCGAAAAAGGAAAGCTGCTGTAAATGATAATATAGGCCTGCGTGCTGACCTGCTGAAAGAACTGGGAAAAGATGGATTTACGTATTTAACAAAACTCCTAAACAATATTTAAGAAACAGGAGATTCTTTTTATTTTATTTTCTTTATGTACTGTACATTGACTAGACATCTTAGTAATCTAGGCCTATTATTCTCCTTCTAGTTTATTTCTATATACTTTGTTTTCTATTTTATTTATTGTTATTTAATCTCATGGGAGAAAGACTCCTTTTATAAACTTAAACTAATTTTAAAACTAACCTATATCTAATTTAATACTAATTCAACATGAGATTTTTCCAATAATTTTCTGGATGTAACGATGGTGGTCCTAAAGAAAGAAAAAAGCCAAGAAATACAGTGACCACATGAAAAGTTGCCTAATTTCTCAGGTAGGTAAAATCATGACAATATTACTCAACAGGTGACTGGAACAGAAAATATAAAATCTGATGAAAGAATAGCAATTCAGATACAGAAAAGGAACCTTAAATGCCATCGAGATATTAAGAATAATTACAGAGAGAATGTTGGAAGTCAAGGAAGGATTCTACATTGGTTTCAACGACTTTCAAAAGGCGTTCGATAGAGTGACGTTGAAGAAACATATGGAAATACTCAAGATGATTGGTATCAATTGGAGGGACATAAGGCTGATTGCAAACCTGTACCTGGGACAGCAAGTGAACGTGAGGCTGAATGATGGAAAAACAAACAGCATAGAGATTGAAAGGGGAGTGAGGAAGGGATGCTGTTTGTCCCTCAGCATGTTCAACTTGTTTGGAGAGTGGCTGGTCAGGGAATCCCTGAAGGGAAGTGGCAATTTCCGGCTAAGAAGATCCGTCACCAACACAGTAATATATGTAGATAATCTTGTATTTCTGGCCAAAAATGAAGAATTGCAGGAAATTCTGGATCAGCTGATGGGGACAGGGAGGAGATAAGGCACAAAGAGAAACATTTAGAAGTCAATGGTTATGGTGATTTAAAAAAATAGATAGCCACTGAAAATAAAAATTGGAAACCAGGTGCTGGAAAGTATAGAGCAGTTCAAGAACCTGAGAAGTCTGCTGACAAAGGATGCCTACTGCAAGAAGAAAATTAGATACAGGATCACCATGGCCAAATAAACTTTCAATGAAAATAGATGGCTGTTTACCAGTAAGTTGAGTATGTAACTGAGTAAAAAACTGATGAAATCCTACATTTGGAGCACTATGATGCATGGATCAGAAACTTGCACTCTCAGGAAGAGAGAAAATAAAATTTTGAAGAGCTTTGAAATGTGGTGCTTTATAAGACTTGAGAAGCTCAGGTTGACAGACAGGGTGACAAATGGAGAAGTTCTTAGAAGAGTGGGTGAGACGAGAATGATTTTGGATGCTATTCTTCGGTACAATTCAAATGAAATTGGACACATCCTTAGGATAAACTGTTTTCTGCATGATGTTATATAAGGCAAAATTAAGGGAGAAAGGGTCTTAGGAAGAAGAAGGATTAAAATATTGGTTGGCTTGAAGGAAAGAAGAAAATTCTGGGAGCTGAAGGAGGAGGCAGAGGACAAGATGCATTGGTGGGCTTAGTTCACTGACAAATGGAATGGACCTGTGAAAAAACAGAAAACCTAATTATAATTAATAAATAGCTATATAATAATTAAATCATTTTATATTAGGTTTAAATTACCAAAAATGTCACGTATTAAACCTAATCTATCATTTTTTTCTTATTTAAAAAAAAGTCAGAATTAACAAAATTGTGTCTTTTCGCCTAAAAATAATCAATATTTTTTTAAGTTTCTCGATTCTTTCAATAATTAACTAATTGAGTACTATAATCCAATCAGTTAATTATGTACTAACGAAAAAATATAAAAAAATAAAAATAATAATGCTAAAATGAATTAATTCAGACCCACCTTGGTGGCGTAATTGGCTAACGCGCTAGTTTCGTGTTGAGTTAGACTGACAAGTACGGGGTTATTGAGGCTCGAATCTCGGTCGGGTGAGCTAGGTGTTGTTTTCCTAAATAGTTTTCCCCTCTCTCTCTCCACGCAAATGCGGGTTCACTTCATCTGAATTCAACCTTCTCGATTCCTAATCCATTAGCGTAATTAGTACTTAAGCGTATAACCCGAAAGGGTGGTAAGACGTGGTGCTAAATAATAATAATAATAATAATAAATTCGGATGAAATAACCTCACAGTATATATTATGGCGCTGTGCGTCATACTTCCTTATCCAGGCTAGCCACATATTTACATTATTGATGTAGGAACGAGGAAGATGGAATTTGTAGGAAATTTTCTTGTACTCGCTTGGATGAAGAGTGGGAAAAAAAAGTTATTCTCATCTCAGCAGACCCGGACGAGATTCGATCCCCTACAACATATTTTTTTGCGGCCAAGAGTTAAAATATTTTACTAAATTATTAGTGTTATTTCATAAGTATTAATAATGTCTATCAAAAGTTACAGCTGCAATTCACATGATTTGACGTATGAATAAGTTAAAGTAGTTTCTTCTAGCTGTACAATATTTGCTTTTGTAAGAAAATAGTGGTATTCAATAAATATTAGTACAAAATCACATTAAATAGGCTACATTAGTAAACATTAAATATCTCGTAAGTTGTTTTATGTTCAACTTTAAAAAACAGACTGATATCTCATAATTTAAATAATGTTAAAATTTGTGTACGTAGATAAAAAGCCTGTAATTTTTGTACACATAATTGTTATCGATGCGGGGAAGATTAGTAGAAGGAATGTAATTAAATGTCCTCTTTATTTATTTATCCTCTCATTCGCCCTGTTGTTTCGCAATCACCAACAAATTGACTACCTACGCTTGTTCTGTTAAGCTCACACCACACTCCTTTATATGTAAATGAGATATTTTCTGAAAGACTCGTTTTAAATAATCATCTCTTTTTATTGTGTATCGAAGAAGTGAGAGGAAAGATCACTCATTGTTTGTTTCTCGTTAGCCAGATAATTTTAATCCCCCATTGTTTTAATGACTTTTTAAGGACCTCTCATTATCAATGAGATTCGGGTTAAGAGGGCACGGAATGCGCCGAGAATACGAGAGTGGTTCTAATTTAATGATATTATATATTACCACTGGCGCTATATCGTCACTGTTTATAAAATGTAAATAAATATATTATAATGTTTTTGATTCTTGTCACGCAAATTTGTGTTTCTATACATGGAGTGCAGTTTTTTCGTGACTAGGGTTGCAATGTTGAGTACTTTTAATATATACGAGATAGTAAAAACATTGTTAGTAACAAGAAAGTGTGCTTGTATTTTATAAATAAAAAAACAAAACCATAAAAATTCTTAGCATTACAAAGAGAAATATCGACAAAACCAATTTTTGGTTCAATTGATCTTTTTAGCACTGCATCTTACTGCCTGTTCAGGTTGTACGCGTTTGTACTAATTACACTACTGAGCTAGGGATGATGAATGTTGAACTTAGAGGAAGTGTACCCACATTTTCGTGTAAGGAGAGTTTAAAACTATTTTGGGGAAAACCTCCCTCAGTACAGCCAACTGGGATTCAAACCGTGATCTCCCTGTCATCGGTAGTTTAGTCTACCGTGAGGGTGACGCATTAGACCATGCAACCAGCGAAAAGGGTGGTTCAATTCTAAAAAATTCGCTAGCCAATCATAGAAAATATGTTGTTAAGAATGTTTTTACATTTCAAAAGTTATTGCACTCAATATGACACGTTTTGTCGTCATTTACATACAGTGATCTTACTGTTCTATTACTGGACTTGTGTGTCATGCATATCTTTTCACATGTGATTTCCCCCATTCTTACTTCACACTAATGCGGATGCATATCTTCTAAGTTTCCTTCTTCATTTTTAGTATCTAAATTAAACCATTAACCGATAGCCGTGGCCATAAATATAAAATTAAATAATCGTAAATTAAAGAGTTTTTTTTCAAAACCAATAAAATATATTTATACTCAACTCTATTAAAATATATAGACTCTGAACTATCGTAAATTTCGAAACAATTCCTTTAGCTTGGTCATCCTGTTGTCCAAAAACATGACATGACCTGTCGCAAGATAACAATCTTAAGATGATAGCGCAAAAAAACACTCCAAATTTCGCTGAACAAAACGCAAACAACATTGAAAAGAGAGGCCAAGAGAGCCAGAGATACCAACCAACGAAAGGTTGACGCTCTGATAATGATCCAGCTCACAGATTAACGGCAAGAGAAAGATACACCTGCACGCTACAATCACAATGATAGGTGTCACTATAATACACTAGCAAGTAAAGCTCTGTTCACATTTTGAAAGTATGGTCAATTCACGCTATCCACTAGGACGACGATAATCTTTTATATGCGTGTGCGGTTTAAAGTATTATCAGAAATACGGCGTCTTCCCAATATTACTATTAAAAATAAATCTAGGCCCTACTTATTTTGCTTGCAAAACTAAAAATAGTGAATCAACGCATAAATTAGCCAACTGATGGCTTAAAGAAACACAAGAAATTTTAATGTTAAGTTTTCAAACTATTATTTTATCATCACCCGGATACATTTCATTAATATTTTCTAGACATAATATTTTTGTTTCAAATCAAATATATATTAACAAATTTAAAAACTGGTCCTCTTATTATGTTTACAGAATAGTTATATTTTAAACACATTGGCTAGATAAAGGACGTTTCTGTCAATGAGAAAATAACACGTACAAAGCTTCAATGATCGCGATAGTCCAATTTTCATAAGAAGCAACTTAGTTAACAGTTAAAAAATTACTAGAACTAATTCACGTATTCATACATCAATCAATTCTAACTGCAGATGTCACTTTTGATATAAGTCATCAATACATATAAAATAACATTAATAATAATAGAGTAAAATGTTCTAACTGTTGACCGCAATAAAATGTTGTTTTTTAATTTATAAAGGCTCTTACTATGAAAATTAGACAGTTTATGCTAGTAAAAAACTTTCAGCTCACTCTCTATCCTTGGTTCAATACTCACTTGGACAATAACATGCATACGCAAATATTATTGTAATATATTAATGTTTGGGATGTATATATATATATGGACCCACGACTATATTGAAGGATTAATGACAGAGAATTGAAAAAACGTAGCTTAGATTTATATTAATTTGTCAGTTGAGAAACAAAATTTAGGATAATCCTCATAATTTAACCGCTACACATTATATAGCTTAGTAGTATAATTCTCATTTAGTAAACTTACATTAAATTATGAAAAACACTTTCACCCAAGCAGAATTATTCCCAATTAGTCCAATACTACCAGAAACCCTCTCAGTCACTAGTTAGTGAGAAAACTAATTTTTAATCCAAATTCTAAAATTTAAAACTATATCTCAGTAGCAATATGTGTTCAATTTGTACCTACAATAAATAGCTCAATCTCAACATGAGAATTACAAAGCTGTTTTAAGGTTCTCTCTTCTGCTGCGCTCATACCAACAGCATGACGTTTTCCCTGCTGTGCATGTTTAATTGTCCCGCCGAGAAAGGAATGGATGATATGGATTCAGTGAGACGTATTCTTTTCCAGTAGGCAGTGTGTCCATGGGGGTAACTGCTAATGGGTCAGGGGAGATGAGGAATCATGTGGGGTCAGCATAGGATAGGTAGAGTTGAGCTCAAAAGAAATCACAGGGTAGAGACGACTTGGATTTTAGTGGATTTCACTAGAGGAAGTTATGACCCCTACTGGTATTGGAGCTTTCATAGGAGAGTATACTACCTCACAGATGTAGTATCAGTTTCTGAAAATCAGATTTTTACATTGGGAACTTACACTGAAGTCATCTCGAAGCTTTGATAGCTTGCAATGAACTAATCTTGTATCATTAAGGGCTTGCTCATCTTAAAGCATTGATAACTTGGAATGAACTCATCTTGAAGCATTGATAACTTGGAATGAACTCATCTTGAAACATTGATAACTTGGAATGAACTCAGCCTGAAGAATTGATAAGTTGCGATGAATTCATTTTGTAGCATTGATAAGTTGCGATGAACTCATCTAGTAGCATTGATAACTTGCGATGAACTCATCTTGAGGCATTGATGACTTGCGATGAACTAATCTTGTAGCATTGATAAGTTGCGATGAATTCATCTAGTAGCATTGATAACTTACTATGAACTCCTCTTGAAGCATTGCTAACTTACAATGAACTAATCTTGTAGCATTGATAACTTACGATTAACTCATCTTGAGGAATTGATAACTTACAATGAACTCATCCTGTAGCATTGATAAATTACGATGAACTCATCCTGAAGTATTGATAACTTGCGTTGAGCTTTCTTAGTTAATTATGTATTCTACATACCTACTTAAGGGGAGGTTTGAGAAAGGAAGAGTGACTTTAGCAAGTCGAGGCAGGTCAAAGGCTGCCTGTATCAAACTATCACCATCCTTGTCTTTCTAAGTTGGGTATATTTCCTAACAGTGACATGCGTCACTCTAAAAAATAAAACTCCATGGCATCAGTCCAAAAGTTAGCTATACCAACCGAACAACCACCACATGTCTGAGAATATTGTCCCAACGTTTGCAGATAGAAGGTGTCAAATGGTCAGCACAATGATCCCTCCAGCCTTTAATCTCAGTTTCCTAGACTGGAGCCTTTATTTCTTTATTCAAGTAGCTTCTCAATTGTCCTCCCGAGGCTGAGTTGACCTCATTCAAGATTCACTGCTTTACAAATAAGATCTGGCAGCACCAAGAATTGAACCTGGGTTCTTTTGATCTATAACCAGGAACTCTGACCACTAGACCACAGAGGTGGTCTGCACCATTCTACCTGTAACAGAATGGTTGCACTATATGTAGTTGTGGGAAGACCTCAGCATATGTAGCTAGTAACTGAAGTACCTAATTAGTCACGTGACTTATACGAGAAAGCATCTAACAAATACACGTGAATGGACCAAAGATTAAGCCACTTTATACAAAATATATGGCACTGATGGTATTGTATTGAAAGATTAGAGATATTTAAGATCAAAACTTTGTCAGTGTATTTATCTGAATTTGAGTTATCAAAAGTAGCAAATCACTTCACATAATTTGTTTAAGTGATAAAGTTTTATCAATAATCCTTACCATTTTGTGCCATGACTGGAGACAAAGTAATAGTTTATGTATTCTTTAATAATAAAAAATGGAAGTGATTTGAGTTTCTTGCCATCATTTTTCTATGATGATCGGTGAACAAGTAGTTAGTTCAGTCGTTTATAATATAAAAAAGAGAGAGTAAGTTGAGCTTCCTGGCCGCAGTGTTCCATGATTGATGACCAAATAGCTGGCTCAGTCCTTTATAATATAAGAAAGAGAAAGTAAGTTGATCTTCCTGGCCACGTTGTTCCATGATTGATGGCCAAATAGCTGCTCAGTCTTGTATAATATAAGAAAGATAAAGTAAGTTGAGCTTCTTGGCCACGTTGTTTCATGATTGACGGCCAAATAGCTGGCTCGGTCCCTTATAATATAAGAAAGAGAAAGTAAATATAATTTCTTGACCACGTTGTTCCATGATTGACAACCAAATATCTGACACAGTCCTTTATAATATAAGAAAGAGAAAGTAAGTTGAGCTTCTTGGCTACGTTGTTCCATGATTGACGACCAAATAGCTGGCCCAATCCTTCATAAGATTTAAAAAAAGGAAATTAAGTTGAGCTTCTGGTTCTCATTGTTCCATGATCAGTGTCCAAGTAGTCAGTTCTGTCCTCTTGTTTCTAACCTTTTTTATGGTTCCCCCTTTCTCTTTCCTCGGCAGGTCTTAACTACATGATCAATAAAAAGTCAAGAAATATTCCACGCACGCTGGGGTAATAATATGCTAAAGAAGCGAGACGAACCTCCCTCTGATTCCTTTCTACCAGTAAATTAATTAAATTACTGGTAGACATCGGTGGCACAGTCGATAAAGTTCAGGTCGATCTGATGCTCGATTCAACGACTTCTAACACAACTTGAGAATAAAATTAGTTTTAGTAATATTGTATTTATTCTATCCATATTTATATATGAAACTCAAACAGTTGGGTACATGAACTAAAGCATAAGGCTATTCTAGTCTGGTATGCTGCTAATATGGAGGTCGGGGTTCGAGATCAAGCTGGTTTTATTAATGGAGATTTTTTCTAAAAAGTTTCCTTTGAATTCTACCTTCTTAAAACCCATCCCACTAGTGTAACTAAATTTTGATTGCCAGGATGGGGAGATAATTCATTTACGCAAAACTATTTTACAAATTTGTTTAAAGTAGGATAGAAAGGAACGTGAGTTTAGGCAAATATTTTTACAGTTTTTATAACAAATTACTTTTTTGCTCGAATAAAATAAAATATGGCTTTCGAATATGAGTTTAGTTTAATTTTTTACAGAGGGATATCAACAATTCCTGAATATTTGTCAGACCATAACGGCATTTAAACATGACAAATATTCAACAACTGTTGAGAAAATTAACGTATTTACTGAAGCATTTTTTTATTTGGACCAAAAGTTTATGTTTTGTTATAAAAACTGCAAAACTACTTAACTTATCTCGTGTTTCCTTTCATCCTACCTTAAGGAGGCCACCTAACCAATTGAATTTTTTTCTCACGTTCACAACACTTTCCCATTTTTACTCTCTCCGATCAAAAAAAAGTATTATGATCGTGAAAGAAATTATGACGAAATTTTACCTTTTATGTGAACACAAACCCAAAAAGGTTTATCTTACAATTTTGCGTGTCCCAATGTCTGTATGTCTGTATTTGTCTGTCTGTCTGTCCCTGGCCACGGATCTAAAACAGTTCGATGGATTTTGTAAAATTTTGAAATTCAGATATGATATAATTATACTTTAAAATGTTTTGTTTTTCTACCCTAGCCCTTCAATTAAGGTTAATTTACTGATGTATGATTTTTTTTTTGTTACAAATTTTTCAAAAATTGGATTTAAATATTTTAATTTAAATGCCTATCTAGGGTTAGTTTTACACAGCATATAAAATTGTACAGTTGTTTTTTGAGCATGTATTTGTTGAAGAGTATTTTACTGACGGGAGACTTTTGAAAATTTTAAATATTTCGAAAATAGCTCCAACGATTTTGTTTAAAATGTATATCTGGAGTTTTGTGGTACACAAATAAACACTGTATACTTGTTTTGGGGGTACAAAACTAATTTTTGAGTAGATTTCTGATAAATTATATATATTTTTTCCAAAAATTGCAATATTTTACAAAATTTGTAAACTAAAGATTTGGTTCCAAATGGGTATTTTAGGAATGCTTGACATGAAAATTAACATTGTATACGTCTTTTCTGGTTAAAAACTCATTTATGGGTAGTTTACTGATACTTTTTTTTAAAACTAGGAATATTTTTAAAATGGCCATGAGAATTAGGTTCCAAATGGGTATCTTAGAAGTGTTTGACATGACAAATAGGCCTGTATACTTGGATTTGAGTATAAGTTCGATAAATGATCATTTAATTATGAGTGATTTTTGAAATTCTAATCATCTTAAAAATGCCTATAAAGATTTTTCTTAAAATGCTTAAAGTATTTGCCATGAATACGACAAATGAAGCTCTCTACTTGTTTTTGGAGGGAAAATTCAGCTATTGGTATTTTACTGGAGAATGTTTCTTTAATTTGAGATTTTAAAAACTGGTCTTAGCGATTTTGCTCAAAACGGGTCTATGCTAAGTTGTTTATATAGTCATACCAATTTGTTTTTAGAAAAAAATCATTTAATAATTATAGTTGACTAATGACTGATTTGTATAAAATTTGATTTTTTTGAAAATAATAGCTATAGTGATCCGCTTCACAATTGGTATTAGTGAACTATTTTATATTATCAATAATAATATATCTTTATTTATCTAAAATAAATTAATTTAAGGGCAGTTTACTCACATAAAAATTATAAAAAATTGAGTTTTTTTAAATTGACCTTGATTGAACTCAAAATGGAAATATGGGTATAGTTTTTCATGATAAATGAGAGTAAGTTTTAATTTTTTTAAATAATTTAAAATTTTAAAGTAGTTAACAAATAATTTATTTTTGAAAATTTAAATGTTGTTGAATATATATATGAACAATTTATTTTAAAATAAATATATAAAATGTTTATTGTGATTAACGAGATTATGTGTTTGTTTTTATGAAGAAAACATCCTTAAAAATAGTTCACTCAAAACCTATTCTCAAAAATTATCTTAGAAGCTATATAATACACAATATGAGAAAGTTTTTGTGATTGTGTCGTACCATTTATTTTTATTATGACCACAATACCAAATTATATGGATGTTTAGAATTCGTTTTGGGATTTTTGAAGCGACAGAGCAGCCATTAGTTTAAAAAATATCGCAATTTGAGAATCTATTAATTCACAAAGTTGGTGCCCTTAAGGTATCACCCGCCTCGGTGGCGTAGTTGGCTAACACGCTAGTCGTGTTGAGCTAGACCGCCGAGGACGGGGAGATCGAGGTTCGAATCTCGGTCGGGTGAACTGGGGGGGTTTTTTCCTAAATGGTCTTCCACTCTCCCTCCACGCAAATGCGGGTTCCCTTCCTCTAAATTCAACCCTCCCAATTCCTCATCCATTAGCGTAATTAGTACTTAAGCGTATAACCCGAACGGGTAATAAGACGTGGTGCTAAATATTATTATTATTATTATTATTATTATTATTATTATTATTATTATTATTAAGGTATCATTGCTATCCTAGATGAGATTAAGCTAAGTCATTTCTTCACCCTTCCCCTCAGAAATATTGTATTAATTATAATGTGTTAGCACTATTTATTAGATAGCTTTCCTCAACTAGCCTTCTTATTGGATGGGTAGTAAATAAACCATCATCCACTTGTTATAAGGGACCACTTATTTGAAGGGGAAATATTTTCAAATTGCGGTATTTATTTTAAATAGCAGTTTAAGCTCATCGGAATAGTCATCAATTATTAGCTTAGAATGCACTGCTGTAAACTTAATAAAAACTTATTTTGTTCGAGGAAGATTATAGTAGATACATGTTTCTAACTATTTAGCCTACTTTAATATTAGAACTTCGACATTTTACGTAAAACGTCGTTAAAAATGAGCTAATTTCAAATTTTAATAAATAAATATGTATATATTTTTAATGCTAAAATTCTAGAGGTAATCTTCTTAACCCTATAAAGACATGTTGATACCTTTCATCTCCATTTTTGCTTGAATTATATTTGCAAATAACGAATCTATTCTTAAATGACGCGGTTTTTTCTGGACGTGTGCAGCGCATCTCAGAGTTATACTAAGCTGCATCTTTTGCATTCATCCACTGATTCAACTGAAGGTAAGATCTTGGTTTCACTATTGCTTCATATTTATTTGTATATAATTTTTTTTTTAAACATAAGAAGATTCTCCAGTTCTGCATTCCATTCCCACCTTCAACAACCTTTTTTTTATGTGTACTACTTTTTTTTTTATAGATATTTAAGAAGTACGTTACAATTCAACTCAAAATATAACTACTTGATTGTATTATTATTCCCAGCCCTGGTTATAGCTTTTGTCAGCCTGAATTTGACTAATCCAGCCTATCTTGAGTTATATTTAGTTCGGATTAGTGGAAGGTCTACAGATACTTTTTATTTCTGTTTCTCATTTTCTCTTTGGCTTTATTCTTCAAAACTCGTAGCTCCTTCCCCCCAAATTTCAAGTTCTAACAAAAGTCTATTTACTGTTTAACGTACTATTTATGCTACGCCGACTTATTCCGAATGCCCGGGAATACATTCTTTACGTTTTCTGATCCCCTAAGAAAAAAAAAAACTGGAGTGATTTATAAAATGTTAATTTAAAGTCGGCAAATAAATCATGAACCAAAGGGATCTTGAAACTACTTTATCCTAAAAAAAACTTATCTCAGACATAACTGGCATTTAGGGTGAGCAATTTGAATGAAACACACATTGGTGGGCACGAAGACTCATATAGTGTGGTTTTCCCTGTGATGGGAAGGTTGGAGTTTGAATCCCAGACTTGTTCTGAAGGTTGTTAATCCGTAATGGTTTCCCACTCTTTATCCAAGCTAATGCGAGTACATGCACTTTAAATAATACATTCCACACCCCTACTCCATTAGTCTAGCCTTAAGACGTGGAATGAGAAATAAAATTATGGATTTAATAAAGACAGCCACCATTTTTGTAAACTCTTTTATTTCTTTTAATGTTTGCATCATCAGGGTTTAATGGAACGATAATACAATATTTAACTATAATTGAATAAAATATTAAAATTACAGTTAATAAATAATTTAATTTGTAAACATCGTTACAAGCATGAACATCGTTAAAGATTTTTTTTTTTCCACTTTCTAGAAGACCATTAGACAAATAACATGACAGTGTAAATTAAAAACAAATTATTTTGGCCAACAGTTTTCCTTTGAGTCTGTTACTATTAAAACAGCTTGTTCGGGAAAACTGTTTCGTCAATAATTACAATGATTACTCCCATAAATAATGGTGTCACAGTTACTTTTGAATGTCTCAATTTTGTTACAAAAGTATAGTCCTCATAAATTAAGCAAAGAATAAGCCTTGGTTCAGAATCATGATTATATAGCTTAAGAATCTTTTTTTTGTAAACAATATCATCATAAATTATAGGACAGCATGAAAAATAAAAATGTGAATCAATTATTCAAAAGATACGCACAAAAATCAATTATGGGCGTTCCTTCGTATTGTTTGTTTAAGAAATAAACAACCACAAAATAGTTGTGAAATAAATGGTGGCTATAAAAATAGACAAGAACGAAGTGGTCAGCATGTAAGCCAAGTTTGTTTTTTACTGTTGGCTCAATGTGCGCATATTCATATAATATGATCGATCATTACTTCATACACAAGTAGAGGATGAGCATGATATTTCCTTAGCTCTATGTCTTACTGAGGTGGAGATAAGGTGGAATTTTAAAGAAATTGTACAAGTATTTCGGTGAAGAGAAAATGATTAATTTTTCTTTATTAAAGAAAAAAAATTAATACAATAGACCAGAATTCGAATCCCAACCATCCTCTATCAGAAGTAAACCATAAAATATGTGATCGTAGTCTTTTTCTTTGTGCTAATCTATTTTGGTTTAAAATTTATGTTTTACACACAATCATATTAGCTACTTAGAGTAAGCCATCAGTTAAATTTTTGTTGATCTTTTTTTACTTGCGAATTTTTATTTAATCAATTATATTAATATAATATATAAAAATCAATTAAACACTGTTCACAAATATTATATACATTCCAATTTTCATAGTAAAGCCCATATTTCGCCACTAAAAAGTTACAAGATCTACTTTCACGTATGCATACATCAAGTCATATGATCTGCAGCTGTTACTATTAATATATATCATGAATATCTATAAAAATAACACTAATAATATAATAAAATGCTATTACTGTACTTTTAGACGCTAGGATAAATGTTTACATTTGCTAAAGGTTTTCTCCTACTAAAATCCTACTATAGTCCCGACTGAAACCGTGATCAACCTCCATTACGTCTATAAGGGAATTGCCATATCAATAACCTTTTGTAAGACCTAAAAGATAAATGTATTGAGGCCCTCATTGACAAACAGTCACTATGTATGTTATCTTACATCTATTAAAATAGACACAATCTTTTAAAAGTGACAGCGAAAGAGCACATAATTTCATATATGAATACATTAAAGTCGATTTGTTAACTTTTTTTGAACTGTCAGAGAAGGTTTTTACCCTTTAACGACCCGACACTATGGAAGGAGAAGTTGAGTTTTGAAAAATACTGTTCATCTGTATAAACCCTCTTCTTCCATGTCCTGTCTTGTTTCTCGCAGTGGTCCGGGGCTTTTGTTTGCCCTAATTGGCCCAGTTCAAAGCAAGGTATTTCGGCTTCACCACGAGCGTTTTTTTTAGGGCCAACTCATTAACTGAAAAAATAATTAGCAGCTCGTCATAGTCCGACGAAGCAATGAAACGTCGCTGTTCAAAAGTCCAAATAAATCAATCCTTAATTACTTAATTACTTCGTATATTTTTGCTTTCTATACCCGACTGAAACCGAGGAGCTTGAATAATTGAATCATACGCCGCGAAGCAATTAGTCATCCATCTTTTAAAAATCCCCAAAGAGAGAGAAAGAGAAAAGAGTTGAGGGACGATGATATGT
>CABFWB010000408.1:93508-111504 GCA_902151455.1 Timema bartmani | reverse complement strand
CCCCCTCCGTCACTCCCTCTCTTTCTCTCTCATGTGCGTCCCCCCCCCCTTCCCCCTTCCACACCATTTTGAAATTAACGTGAGGGGTTAATAACGTGCGCATAATTATCCGTTCAGCGTTTGACGTTGCGTTCCCTTGTGATAAACTCCCGAGCATCCCATTAACAGTAATGAATTCTAATTGCTGTATCCCCGCTGCAATGTGAACATTGTGGCTGGAATCCCCTCCCTCCCGATCCCCCCCACACCCCCACCTTACCTACCCACAAGGGTGTAAGTTATTGACAGCTCTATTAAATTGTCTGTCAATATTGAAAATTAATTCGTATATACCCCGAGTTTCAGGCCCGTCATAACTGAGGCGTTTAGGAGCCAAGTTCGTATGTAAGTGATTGACGTGCAAGTGAAGCTCTTGGTATTAAAAAATTAAATGCTTCTGCCGATGATGATGATGACTCTTCCGGGATGTTAGTTTCTCATAGCTTGTTTTTCTACCCTTATATTGAAAAGGATTTTTCATGAATTGACCAGTGAGCTCTCCAAGTATCAAACTGTACATAATATTCTAAGACATCTTTGACACTCATGAACGGTTTAGCTTCTATAAATATCAAACATTAATTAATTGTTGTGTTATTAATTTATATTATTTCATTAAGTGTAATCAAACCCAAAATTTAATAAATATATATTAAAAAAACCTATCAGATAAATTGAAAGAAACGCTTGATTCTACGTTTACAATTTTTTAAACATATAAATATGAACTTTGTTTTTATTAAATCACTTTTCATCATAGTCAGAAAGAGAATCAACCGTAAACAAAGTCTCATAAATCACAAAAAAAATTATTATCTCACTGTGGACACATAAGTTTCCTAAAAAAAACACATAGATATAATGTAATTTTCTATCTTTTCTTTCGTTGATTTTTTGAGCGTTTACGAAGTTGAAGGAGAACGCTTAAGAATAAAATACAAATTGAGCTATTGTTTGCTGTAGGACAAATAACCTGATCTATATTAATAAAAGTATAATGGTATTTGTATATATGTATGTATATTTGTCTACAGAATTTTTAGTACTTCTCAATGAAATATAAAACTGAAATTTGGTGAAATTGTAGAGGAAACACTCAAGAGGTGGCCAAATGTTTTTAAACTTGAAAATTGATCAAAAATATAAATTATAAAAATTAAAAACGTGACTTACTTTATTATTTAATTTATCGACATGTTATTTGCATTTCGAAATCCAGGAAAACCTAAAATATAAACTCCTATCTCAAATCCAAAGAGAAATTGCAGATTATAATTCAGTGACCTGTGTTTATGGTTTGGTTGGTTTGTATTCATATTAGCTAGCAAAATATGTTTCTTATGTCAATGAAAATTGTACAAGTAACGTTAAAAATACTTATTTAATTTGAGGCTTCATTTAGCTAGCCTAGATGTATTCATACAAACAAATTACTGCTTTAATGAAAATAAAGCTAACACTTCAGATTAATAAATGACATAACCTTATAAATAAAATTAATGTTCGATTGTTGGTTTGTGTGTGTCTAGTACTAAACAGGGCCTACGCCATAGAGGCTACCAAGCAGTAACAAAATTATATTCAAACCTAATCTACGCAATAAATTTAACGGGTTTGTCTCAAAGGATTGTGTTTTTCATACCAAGCCTTAAAAAACACCAATATTTCTCAGTTTCTGCTGTGAATGGAACCAGAGATCCCTGATGCAATAGAAAGACTCACTACCGACTGAGCTAAGGTTTTTGGTCAGTAAAAGGTTTCAACCAAGAGTTAATATTGAGATGTGGTGTGAAGAGGAATGAACGCTTGACAGGATGACAGAATAATGGATGAGAAAGAATAAAGAAACTACTAGCAGGTTCAAATGGAATGTATTGACTAATGACCACACATCCATTAAGCTGTGTTTATTTTTTAGTTATATTCGGCTCAAGGGCTATTAACGACTTAATCTAAGGGATAAAGACGAGAAAGGTACACCTAATTATAGTAAATGCACCCACACTAGCGTGGTGAATGGATAATAAAATCACCGAATGATAATAAAACAGGCCCCAGTGTACTCGACCAAAGTTATAACTCTGAGCCCCGTCTGGTCTACAGTAGCCCCGTGGCTTCTTTGGTGCTGACTGACAATTTACAGCTGACTTATGACAGTCAACAGTTAGGTATATACCTAAATTTTGACTCTCAGAAATGACAGCTGCTAAACACATGTTTTTTGCAGATCAAATGGTTCGGCGTAGGGATAGATAATTTGGTCTGGTAACTTTTCAAAGCACTCAGCACCAAAGAAGCCATGGGACTACTGTAGTTTGCTTGAGACGTGGAGTTTTGAGTTCGAATATCAAGCGAGGCGATAAGATGGTTTTTCCTTCTCTCCCCACAGGTTTACCTCCTCAATGCTCTACTTTCCCCATCCTTACCTCAGTAATGTAAAATGGCGGAGAGTTCGGACGGGTAGTAAGTCATGAAGCAAGGAACCCCAAATAATTGTCAGTGGTAACCTTGTACAGTGTGAGTATAGCGAATTAGACCATTCGTTTACTGGTATGTTTGGCAGTGCTTTTAATTACGTTCAAATAAATTATTATTTATTAAGATTAAGTTATATTTATCGATGTACGACGTTTTAAATAAATAACCTAAATAATCACTAATGTTCCGTATTATTAAGTAGTTTCTGTAGGACAAATAACCTGATCTATATTAATAAAAGTATAATGGTATTTGTATATATGTATGTATATTTATCTAAAGAATTTTTAGTACTTCTCAATGAAATAGAAAATTGAAATTTGGTGAAATTGTATAGGAACCACTCAAAATGTGGCCAAATGTTTTTAAACTTGAAAATTGATCAAAAATATAAATTATAAAAATAAAAACGTGATTTATTTTAATATTTAATTCGTCGACATGTTATTTATATTTCGAAATCTAGAAAAAACTAGAATATAAAGTCTTATATCAAATCCAAAGAAAAATTGCAGATTATAATTCAGTGACCTGTGTTTATAGTTTGGTAATAGTAGTTTCTGAAAATCCACCAACAATGAAACACAGACATCACTTCACTCAAACATAGGTTTTGTCCAATAGTTATTTCCCATTAAAAATATAGGGGTAGATTATTTGACAGTAAGACATCCATTTTCAACGTTTATGAAATGTTCATCTTCATCTCTTATTTTTACTTTCTCTCGATCCGTCGGAGGGAAAACTATTGTGATCGTCATAAAAAATAGAACTCGACGTTTCATGACCTCCTGAAACCTAAAACGTGTTTTTTACAATGCCTTCTGTCTGTCTGTCTTTCGGTCTATATCTCGAACTAGAACCGAAACCATTTTACCAATCGGACTAATACTTGATTTTCATAAAGTACCCCTGAGTAGTTTTAAGTATTAGATATCTAATCCTAAAATTAAGAGTATCTTACCGAAGGGCAAAAAGAGACTGATAAAATCGATTCTCTCCAAATCCATTCTAACTATTTTGATTGCATTTTGTGTCCAAGCATTTTTTAATATTACAAACAAAATGGCAATTCTCATTTTCACCATGAAAATGACTTTAAGTGTACTTTACATATATAAGAATAAATTTTCAATTTTGATCAAATCTCAACTATTTGAGATACGAAATAATTTATCATTATAAAGTTGTAGTACTATTAAAAATTAAAAATATTTTATATTCTTAATATATTTTTATCAAACTAATAGTTTCTGAGCTATTAGCCATTTTTTTATGCAGCTCTTTGACAAATGAAATGGATTGTATGCTCTTTGGTAGACAGAGATATTCCTCTTTTATCAATGTTTCTGTAATAGTGTATATTATTTAATTTATGCTCCTTGATGTAGGATTCCTCCAACAATGTACATTATTTGGTTTTACAAATAATACGACTGTTAGTAAATGTCTCTATTTTAATATAAAAGGGAGATAAATTCTGCTTGGGGCACCATAACATTTATTATAAGATACCATAAGTTTCAGAAGAAGTTATCTATTAACAATTTAACTAATCAAATCAAAAGAAACAAGGTAAAAGTAATTTAAAGTGCCAGCATTCGTCTAAGAATATTATGCGAGACCATACTTAGTAAAAAAATACTTTGTATGCACAAATTTGGAGATAAAAATCACTATTCCGAGTCTTAGTGAGGGAGTAGGCCCTTGAAATTTTTTAACAGATTATCTCTTCTAATTTGAAAAACCTCTTTGATTGCATTAAGTAACATTTTTTTTTAAGTGAAAGGGGAAATGAAAATACTTTTACACAAAAACAAAAAATCTTCTAATTTAAAGATTTTATTTCATATCATACGCAAATAATTTCTGCATTATGAAAGAAATGTAAATTAAATAACTTGACAGGACTGTAATTTTAGCGTTTGACAAGACACAAGCTTCGCATATTTATATTATGGATATATGACAAGACTCCACTAAATGATAAATGGTCTTCATTCTCCAACAGACATTAAACTTTTAGGTCTTTCTCGACAGAGAGCTATAAATATCAATACTGTTTCTGTCCAAACTTTTTCTTTTGTGTAGTATGTAAACAATCTGTTTGAGTTCGTAAGTTAAAATATAATTTATGCTTTACGAGGAAAGGTTGAATAAGTCCTATACTTAGCATAAAAAATGTCTTTATATGACCAAACCAGGTTTGGGTTTTGCAAAAAAATAAACCACACAGAAGCCAGGCAGTGACAAATTCATGTTGTTTACAACGAATTAGTAACTGGAAGTGTTTTTTTCTTGGTGTAGAAATAATATTTATATAATTACAGGTACTTCAGGCTGCATTCTTAAACTAAAAGTTGATAAATTTACTATCTAAATTGTGTTGTATAATTAATCATCACAATATTTCATTTCCTAATGCAAAATAAAAGTAGCTCATGAAGATATTTCTAAAAAATGAGTGAATCGTATTAAAATAATCACTTATTTCAATATGTTGGTTATTTGTTTGTTTTTTAAAGTAAATTACATTTTACTAGCATATATTAACGTTTAATTTTTAAACACGTGACTATTTTGACACACATATTACACACTACTGCACTTACTACTAAATATTCTAAACCAACGTAGCGTAACAGCATGAAACAAAACACAAATATAAACACCATTTAGACACCCCCAACGGGTATAGCAAGGGACTTCTGGACCTTTTAAACGAAGACAGTCTATTTGTGGTCATTGTAGTTATTTTTAATATCTATTTTAGTATATTCTGCAATTGATTCTTGTATTATTATGAACGTAAACAAGTTTAAAAACTAATGGTGTAAGTTTTTTTATATGATATAGGTACACTCCATTTACCTCGAGCGGATTACCTCACATGTTTCTACTTTTAATTTAAAAGTATAGCGTCTTACGGCCTGTTCAGGCTACACGAATATTTACTAACTACGCTATTGTGTTAGGGGTGAAGAAGGTTGAATTTTGAGGAAGAATACCCCTCTTTGCATGGGTGAAGAGGGAAAAAACACCCTCAGTACAGCCAACGGGGATTCAAACCCCGATCTCCCTATCATCGTCAGTTTAGTGTATTTCGAGAGTAAACCATGCTGCCACTGAAGCTAATGTTTGTGGAGTAACTTAAAAAATAGGGCCAAAATGTAGTCCGTCATCTAAATACTAGCTACCTTCCAGGGTAAAGAAGTGTGAATTAAAGAACTAAATTAGGGTGGGATGGATGGGGACGTGAGGAAAGGCCAGTGTTTTTTCAATTTTTATGGCAAAACTATTTTTGGCCAAAATAAATAAAACATTGCTCCAGTAGAAACATTTTCTTCGCCTGTAGATATCAACAGGTTCTTGAATATCTGTCATGAACATGTTGGCCTTATCTAACTAACTTTTTAAATTAAGAGAAAACGTTGTCATTAAATTCCAGAACACCCTTGACAGATATTCAAGAAATTTGGAGGTCACCATGTGAAGAGAATTAAGTTTTATGTTTGTAATGGAGCAATATTTGATTTATTTTGGCCCAAAAAAAGTTTTGCCATAAAAACTACAAAAACACTGACGTTTCCTCGCCTCCCATTCCATCCCACCTTTAACTATTTTCATAGTTATTCAACCTTTATAGATAAATATTATGAAGAGTTAAGTCAAAATATGTACCAAAATGTAGCATAATTATATTAATTGATGGTTTGTTATTGAAGATAAGTTTAAATTCACTCTAGATTTTAAGTCTTAGTTTGTACTGGCTGTGGACACATTATTTTTTCCAAATTTACATTTAAATTATAGCTTGAAATTGTTATAATATAAATCAAAATAAATAATTGAGCTAAATATTTCTTAATTAAAAACAATGTGTAACCATTAATATGGTTTAATCTATTCTTCTAAACTCGCCTACACACTGCTGCTGCCATAATAGATCTCTCAAATTAATTAAAAAATAATCAATGGAGAAATAAATATATACATTATTTTTGGCAGGGCATATTCGGCCATGAGCGATACAGCGTCTAGTTTAGCCACTCTGTGGGGACATAACGTTGCCCAGGGTATACCTGGAGGTTGTCTACACGTCATAGTCTCAATGAGATGACGTGATGATAGTGATTATGAAGGTAAGGAGTCATTGTAGGTCTTTAACCTGAGTCTAATTAACGATACCATGGTGACCATAAGAAAAATTCACCCTTAGGAGAAAATACCTATCGTACCACCGGGAATCAAAATTTGGACCTCTAGATTAGAAACCAGGGGCGCTGACCGCTAGACCAAGAGGCTGGTCAATAAATGTTAAATTGTGATGGAATGAATTTAAAAATCAACTTGTCGCAGATCCCATTCTGTTTCTTCAGTTATCGGTTCTAAATCTTACTTGATCACAAAATATTCTTAAACCCCCTTGTCTCCAGCAAATCACGGGAAAGTGACATCACTGACATTTGACATGCCGCTCATATCAGTGGGCACGCAGGCTAAACGACATGCTCGTATAGTATGGTTTGTCAGTGACAGGGAGTTTGGGGTTCGAGTCCTAACCGAGTGCACTGATAAGGATTATTTTTTCTAAATGGTTTCCCACGCTCCCTCCACGAAAATTCGGGTTTAGTTCCTACTAAGTCCATGTGGTTCACGAGATGGTTCAAGAATACCGGAACAGTGTCTGGGAGGACAAGATTGAGAGCTTTTGTGAGCAAGAGAGGTCCCTGTGGCGCATGACGAGGAACTTGATGCGGGTCCCCACACCAAGTCCACCTATTGTGGGTCGTAACGAGGTGGCCAACTCCGACCAGGAGGAGGCCGATGCTCTCTCTGAGCACTTAGAGGCACAAATTGTACCGAGTGACGACCCGTCAGACTCTGTACACATTGCACACGTGTCTCAGCTCATCGGTGTGGTCTCGTACAGACCCTTGGATGAACCTGAATCCACGAAGGTGACAGAAATGTCACGGGCGTTAGCCGCTCTAAGATTAAACAATGTCCCCGGACGTGACGGTTTAAATAACGTGGTCCTCAGAAAGCTGCACTTGGAGGCGATTAACTTCCTCGTTGGAGTTATTCAACGCCGTCCTGCTCCTGAGTCACTTCCCCGAGCTCTGGAAGCACGCCAACGTCCTCTGCTTCCATAAACAGGGTAAGGACCTGGCCCTATCTTTGTCTTATCGACTGATCAGCTTGCTCGACTGTTTGGGCAAGTTGTTCGAGAGACTTCTACTGACAAGACTGAACTGACATGTTCGCGAGGTGGTCATCTTGATGGACGAGCAGTCGGCTTTCGGGTGGTACACGATACGTCTCACCAACTCGTTCGTCTCGTGGAGCAGCTCACAAGGAACTTCAACATCAACAGGCTGACTGGTGCTGTCTTTTTCGACGTGACAAAGGCCTTTGACTGTGTTTGGCCCGAAGGTCTCCTTTTAAAGCTCTTCTCCCTGAACCTACCCTTCTACCTAGTTAAGGTTGTACAATATTATCCATCCCACCGCAACTTCTCCACTACCTTTGGGAACGACACTTACCAAGTCAGAAGCATCCGGGCTGGAGTGCCGCAGAATTCCCTCGTGGGCCCGGTGCTCTTCAGTCTGTATGTGAACGACATTCCTAAATCTACGGACACCAAGTTGGCACTGTATGCGGACGACACGGCTCTAGTAGCGGAGTCCAGGCGAGGGCAGCTGGTGGAGAGGTGACTCCAGACGCACCTGACGCAGTTGGAGGGGTGGCTGACCACATGAAGGACAAGTATTAACGTGGAGAAGAGCACAGCAGTGCTCTTTACATGGAAAGAAAGTTCCACAGGCTGGCCCCACTCCGGCTGTTCGGAGAACAAATCATATGTGCGAACAGTGTTAAGTACTTAGGACTTACGCTGGACACAAAACTGACCTGGCGACTAAACTGCACTGAGAGACTCAACAAGGCGAGGAAAAAGGCTGGGAATCCTATGCCCACTGCTTAACAGGCGTAGTGCCCTGCCTACTAGGAACTGTTTGACACTGTACAAGCAGTTTCTCTGACCTATCCTCGACTATGCATGTCCCACTTGTGACCACCTGGCGGACACGTATATGAGGAGGATACAGGCGTTCCAGAGCGGTTGTCTGAGGGTCATTGTTGACGCATTTTGGTATGTTCGGAATGAGACTCTGCATCATGACCTGGAAATGCCTACCATCAAGGACCACTTCTGAAAGCTGGCACAGTCCTTCTACGACAGACTTCCCGGTGCCACCAATCCTCTTATCCATGGGCTTGGGAATTACGTCATCGACCCTGGAGGGTGCCATCACGTCCCAAAGCCCTGCTCGGATAAGCGAGATGTGTCAACAGTGGTTTGGGAGGCTCTCACCCAGTCCCCCATAGAGTAGTGTCTCCACACGTAACTCTAAAAACCCCTTATTCGGTTCTCCAACACACTTTTGTTTTCCCACTAATATTAATAATATGTTTTTCTTTGTTTCAGAAATTTCACGAATGCGACAACCCGTCTGTTCTAGGATTCGAAACCACACGGTGTGACCAATTGGTTGATACGTGTTGGAACTTGCTCTTGTGCTCCCCTTCAGGGTGCATCAAAGCATGCTGATGTGATGTGATGTGATGATCAAATAATATATTCTATTGTATAAACTCGATGGAGGAAGAACCTGGACGAAAACCTACATCACCGAAGAATCTACGAATGACTACGATGTGTCAGGTGTAGGTCTCACCACCCCGTCGCAGAGGAAGCCTCTTCTGAGATTTTGAGTATCTACAATTTATAATCTGAGTTAGATTCTAAACTTCTCTTTGCTATGTGCATAAGACATAGTTTTTTCAGTCAGAATGTCTGACTTTATTTGCTATGCCCATAAGGCTTAGTTTTAAATGTTACTCATAACTCCTCTCTCACTATGTCTATAAGACATAGTTTTATGTGTCAAAATGTCTGACTTTATTATCTATGTCCTTAAGACATAGTTTTATGTGTTAGAATGTCTGACTTTATTGTCTATGTCCATCAAATATAAGTGTTTGTGTCAATATGTCTGACTTTATTTTCTATGCCCATGAGACATAGCTTTGAATGTTTGGCTTAACGCTATTTTTCTATGTCCATAATACATAGAGTTGTTCGTCAAAATTATTACAGGTTTTCCTATGCCCATATGGCGTAATTTAGAATGAAGGGTTTAATGCTCTATTTATCATTGACTATACGTCTTAAATTACTATGTCAGTGTGTCTGACTTTTTTGTCTAAGTCCTTAAGACATAGTTTTATATATTAGAGAATAATAATGACTCTATAATCAATATGTCCATGTTTAGAATCTCTTTATGGCGGAAATCAGGTTATCTACCGTTTTCTTTAATGACCTAGTTAGATCAGCGACAGATAACAGTCCCTATTGTCTCTTTGTAGGATATATATTTAGGGTGTGCAACCTGTGGAAGCACTACTAGTTGGTAGTCATGGACCGCGGGAATAGTATTTTGTCTCCGGCCCCTGTAGGAGTCGTTTGTATCAAGTTATATTAATATATTTTGCACTAATTATTGTGTGCCCTAGTAATGGGTGGAAGTATATTTATACTATTGAATATCCAGGCAGTACTTATTAGGAATTGACCGGCCATAGTAAGATATGCTCGCCGTGTACAACTTGTAAAATGCTGGTTCCTCTTCAAGGAAATTAACCTTACGTTTTCACAACTCTCTCTGGATTTAAATCAAGCTTATATATCATTCCTCATAGTAACTCTATAAAATTAGGATTAAATACCCCTGGTTTTCATTCACTATAATTTCACTATTATTCATAAATATACCTATCTGAACTTAGTCTGGTATTAGCTAGGCTGGATTATAGTCATGTATGGTGGCTTAACCTTATATTATTATGTGTTGCCTAAGATGTTTTATTTTGTATGTTATCTTGACAAACACTGAAATTATAATATTTGTGTTACTCACTAATTGGAGTGCATTGTAAATTGGTAATTGTGATGATCACATAGTATTTGTTTTTATTATCGAAATCAATTATGCCACCCAAACGAAAAGCCAACGTTCGGGCAGGACAACGTCTGTCGGGTCCGCTAGTGTAATTCTATTTCTCTTGTTTACATTTAATTAAACTGATTTGTTAAACTTATATATTTCTCTTATGTCTCATCCCTCCCAAAACTTCCTTATTTAACTTTGTTTGTAATTGTAATCGTCTCTTTTTCTACTTGATAGGAGAAGAGAGGATTCAGTAGTGTAGTGCGTTGTGGAAAGTTCGAGATAGTAGACTACATATTCTCTTCTATGTATGTCTTAGCGAGTTAAAGCTCACGCCAGTATCGGTGGAGATGTGGCGAAGATAACACGCTTAACACACGTCAGGCATTTCAATAATATTTTATTAAAATTGAATATAATTTACCCAAGTCTCGATATTGACTTTGTGCTGTACATTAAAGCACAAAACGCGCTGGGCATCTCATTATGATTTAAATGTGACTTAATTTAAATAACTTTCTATTGAGATGGATTCTTCGTCATGCATAATATCTGGTCACATTACCCATTTGTTTATATCAGTAATGTTTTTAAATAAAAAGATAATTTATATTTTATAGCTAATTTTAATTAAATAATGATATAATCCTCCCGTAAAGTAATGTTACAACTGGAACCCGCGAATACGAGGCAAGACATGGTTTTTACAAATAAATAACCAAACCCTGAACTGTAAACTCAAAAGATGGGGATTTGTACCATTTATAAAGTTAATTTTACTTTGATCAAATATTGGATATCAGAAACATACAATACCAATCTTAAATATAAAGATTGCTATATTTTGATATTCCCGTATATATATATATAAAACAATGTTCTACTACTCATTTGGATTATAATATTAGTTACGCTAATGGTTTTAGGTATTAGCAGGTTATATTTATAGAAAGTGTACCCGCATTTGCGTGAGATGAGAGTGGAAAACAATTTTGGAAAACCACTCTCAGTAGGCTTACACCCTACCAAGATTCGAACCTTAATATCCCCATCATGGGCAGTCTAGTCTACTGTGAGACCAACGCGTTAGCCCATGCGGCCACGGGTATTTCCGTGAATAAAAGGTGGGCAAGGAAATATTTATTTTTGCACCGCATCTTTCTACCGCATTTAATCATTATCATTTAATTACACTAACGGGGTGGGGATGAGGATGGTATAGCTTAAATAAAATGTATCCGCATTAGTATGAAGGGATAATAAGGAAACTTTGAAGAAAAACCACCCTCAGTAAATCTGGTAGGATTCTAACCCCAACCTCCCATATATGACATACCGGATTAAACTAGATTGACGTCCTAGTCCACGTGGCCACCGATACTGATGACAAATTTGTTTTCTTTTACATAATTATATTGAGTATTTGACGTGCAGTTTCTTAACCACCTGATTATATCAGTCCACAGCTTACTATCTAATTTAACTCTAGAATAGACACAAAACCCAGTCCCTAGGCCGTCAATTCATCACTTTGAAATAATAAATTCCCAATTCAACCAAAGATCAATTTTCCAGCCATGCTGCGAATCTAACCCGGCAGTGGCGTGGTGGAAAATGTTTCCAGGATAAGCAGATATTGTTAAAACTGTACCTATGTAAGTGTTCTATCTAGCTCAATACCCATTTGTCCAGGTGAAAATAAGCTCTTCTAGTTAACATGTATTTCCATTGATATCTGACCTATCACGTGACTATCGAGTGATGAAAACATTAACAGGTACATTTTAAACCGACTCTGTTTACTCTACACTACACGCCACAGTAAAATGTAACCCTTAGCTAAGTGGGCAGATGGGTTGCCAACTGATATAAAGTAACAGAGGTTGTTTATTTTTAACATCGCAACCCGTTAGAGCTATACGCAACAGTACTAAATACGCTATTATGTTAGGGATGATGAAGGTTGAATTTTAAGGATGTACCCACATTTGCGTGGAGGGAATGGAAAAACCGTTTAAGGAAAACCACCATGAGTAAACCAGAACGGGATCCAAATCCCAATCACCTTATCATTGACAGTCCAGTCTATTTAGAGAGTGACGCCTTAGATAATTCAACCACCAAAGTGGGGGATATTAAGTTAAATTATACATTTTAAAAACACTAAAAACAAGTAGTCGTTTGGCATCAAACCTTGACCCCCCCCTCCTGGATCCTTCAAGAGCTCTCTAACCCTTCTATTGGTCCCCTTGATGATTTTAATGGGGACATAAATAGCAAGTAGAAGGCATATATATACCTCGTATTCGTTTGATTACAAGGGGATTTTTTTTTACTGCATTTATTTTTTGCACTGTAGACTTGTATGTGTTTTCTTCTGACGCCCACATATTCAACGTAAGTTCTAACGAGCATACGGAGTTTCCCTGAGTATTGATGTATGGACGTGTCAACCTGTTTCTGTGTTATAGGGTTGGTGGAAAGACTCGGAAGGAGGGGAGGGGCGGGAGGGGGGGGTGGAAGGAAACCCGCGAGCTTCGTTTGTTTTCCTCTTAACGTCGGCTGAGAGAGTGACAAATAATGGCCCACCCATTTTGTTTTATGGTAGTTGTTTAGTTCGTTGTTTTTAAGGGCCCCTTCTAATAGGGCGATACTTAGGGTAATACAGACGTAAAAGTATCTTAGATATTCAGTACCTTTCCCCTCCTTTATCGTATAATGCGTAACCAAGCTCGTTTATTTTAATTTTTTTTTTTCAGTGTATGTGTTTGGTCTAATGGCCCTAATCTACCACAGCCCATCAACCAACTTCCCCCTCCCCCCAACCCCCTCTCCTTACTGCCACTTGTAATGCTCACTGCTTCTTGCTCAGGAGTGTTATTATAAAAACATCCATTTAGCAAAATACCTCATATATTGGAGTTGTGATCATAAAAATAAAGGAAGCAAGATTTTGATAAATGTCTACGTTTCATGACCCCCTTAAACCAAAAAGTGCTCTATTTTCGGCCCAGAGCCTAAAATATTTTACTGGTCAGACTGAAACTTGCTATTTAGGGCTTTCATAGGGTTACCCCGAGGTTTTTTTTTTTTAATTATATATTTAGCCGTAATATTTTCAGAATATGATAACTTATCATTACAAAGTTGTAGAACTATTCAAAGTTAAAATTGTTTATTTCTAATATCTGTCTATAAAACTAATATTTTCTAAGCTATAAGCAAAAATATTTATTTTTATAGGCCTCTTTGACAACTCAAATTGATTGTTATGCTGTTTGGTGGACAGGGATATTCCTATTTTCTCATTGTTTCTGTAAAAGTGTATATTATTCCATTTAGGCTCTTTGGTAATGTGTTTCTGCAGCAATGTACTATGATTTCCTTTCAAAAATCTTAAGAATTTTTAGTAAACGTCTATGTAGTTACTAAGATAAAAAATAAAGTATGTGCTGTGCACTGTACCATTTATTTCAAAATATTTTAATTATTGTCTAACGCGTTCCAATGGCCGCATGGTCTAAGGCGCTACTCTAGTAGTAGATTAAACTGCCGAATACGGGAATATTTGAGGTTCAAATCTCGGTTGGGTGTACTGAGGGTGGTTTTTTTCAAAATGGTTTTCCGCTTTTCTTTCACAAATTTCGGGTACACTTCTTCTAAATATAGCTAATATTCCTAATCCCTAAAACAATAAACGTAATTAGTACATAAGCGTATAGCTCAAAATGGTAGTAAAACGCGGTGTTAGATTTTTTTTTTAATTATCGTCCTGGCTATGCGAAAATCACTAAAACAAATGGGATAGGGTTGAGGAAGGTAAAATTCAAAATAAGTGTACCCACACTAGTGTGAATAGATAATGGGAACTCATTTATTAAAAATCAACCTAAATACACACAACTGTGATGAACACTAATAAACCAAGAAAGTTTAAAATTTAAATACATACTCAAGTAACTAAAAGAAATAATGATCATAAAATACAAATACTTAGTATGTTTATATGTACTTGGGGGTAACCTTCGTTTGTACCTTTACACATATTGTAAGCCTGACGTCTTAAATCCCGTGGTCACCAGTCCGGGTAGCAACAAAACCAGTTAATCTTGCAATTTGTAACTTAATACATATACAAAAATTAAAATTAGGATGTCCAAATCGGGGTACCTATTTTAAATTTTACATAATTATATTAGTAGCCTGACGACGACTTAGGCCTGAATCGCATCATCGCCGGTTTATGATTTTTAAAATTATATAATAATAGTTGTTCACTATCTGTAAGTGATGTTAAATAAAATAGTGATTATTTGTTTTATAGAGATTTATCACCAAGAAGAAATCTCAATCTTAAATCCAAAGAAATTTCGCAAAAACTGCTAGATTTATCAGAGTAGCCACAGGTAGTTGAAGCTAGTTATGAATATTTTAAGAAAGATTGTGGTTAAATCAAGTTATCTAACTCATTAGAAATGCTAAGGCTTTGATCCAGATGGGCATCATTAACTTTTAACTATTGAAAATAATTTTTCCAATCAAAAATATTAATACTAGCGTATTTTTAATGCGATAGTAAAAAAATACTCAATCAATCATCTGATCCAGGGTTTCCTAAAGTGTGAATCATTTATAATGTTTGTCCCTAGAGTTTTTTGTGTTCTGATTTCAACCTTGTTTATATCTCCAAGTTCTTTTAGTGTTTAAATATTGATTATTATTTGTTTATATTCTTGTTCAGTTTCGGTGTCAGTCAACTGATTTAAAGTTTGAAATCATAAATAAATGTACGTTTTAACTGAAAGGGGAAAACAAACTTGTTATTATTACATTAAAATATATAGTAAATTAATGTATTTGATTTTAAGCATATAGCAATTTATATGTAAGGGGGAGGGGGAATATGGCCCACCAACTATGGCTAGTTTTAAAATAATCCTACTTCAACAACCAAACTTTAAGCCCCCTTTGTCTAACATTAAGATATAAAATTTGAAAATATGGAAAGCTAATATAATATGAAAGATTTCAAAACCAACTAAGTATGAGAATACTATAGATGGCCATAGAAATAACCTTTAAAACTATGTAAAACTAATATTTATATTATCTAGCATTCAACTTAATGCTTTCAAAAGGGAGCACTGCAAAATATAAATACACTAACGTTGATTTAATAACGATTTTAACAGTCAGGTAAGGTTATTCTTAGGACGATCTAACTATAGGTCTAGAAACTAAAAACATGCGTTTGTAAAAATCAAACAAAAAAAAACGATCACCTATTAATAAAATGTGCAGCTATTAATTTTTCCCTTAAGTTTCATTCATTAAAAAAAAAACGACGCATTTTATTTCGTACCAGATGATCATGTCGAAATCTTATCAACGGTTTTGAATTCCAGAAGCTCCTCTCCAAAGTTACCTATTAATTTAATAATTTTTAAAACCAGCAGCAGGGCAGCTAGTTGATATTCAGGCTGTTTACCGGGGCAAGTGATTAGTCCGCTAGACCCAACACTGTCATTAGTTGGACGTCGATATTAAGTGGTTGACTAAACATAGAGATGACCGGTTGGTCGCCAGCCAACATTCGCCATGGGACACGGCGCGTGGAACAAGGGCTCAAGTCGCCTGTTCTTAGGAAAACTTTGGGAAAGGAATTTGATTTCATCTCTTTGAGAAGCTACATTTAGTTGATTTTATTTGTATTTATTATTTTTAGAAAGTTTCAGTTTCATATAAGGAAATGTAGTTCAACAAATCACGGTAGAATTTACGAACACGATTTATTTTAACAAATAATTTAATTTTATTAAAATTAATTTGAGAAATATCCTAAAAACTGGCAATGAATATTAATATAAAATTGTAGGTATATCGTCAAGCTACTTTGAAATCTACAACGCCAATTTTAAATTAGGAAGCTATCACCCGGTCCAATTGCCGCATGGTCTAACGCGCTACTCTAGCAGTGGACTAGACTGCCGATGACGGGGAGATTGAGGTTTGATCGGTCGGATGAACCAGGGGTAGTTTTTCTAAAATAGTTTTCCACTCTCCCTTCACGAAAGTGCTGGTACACTTCCTCTATATAACATTTCTTATACATAAAAACATTAGTGTAATTAGTACATAAGCGCATGACCCGAACGGGTAGTAGGACGCGGTGCTAAAAGAAATGTAAACTATCAAATAAATTAGATATTTATTTGGAAAACTATTTAGCTCCAAATTTGGTCTGTTTGAAACCAAGATTATTAATTGAAAAGGATGAAGAGGGTTGCTTAGAGAAAGTTTACCTGCATTAGTGTGGAGATGGAGTGGAAAACCATTTAGTAAAATTCCCCCTCTCTGAACCTGACTGGGTTACGTTCCCCGATCTTCCAGTCTTCGGCAGTCCATTCTATTGTGATAGTGACGCCTTAGACCATACGATCTCACACGTGGGTTATTTAATCATTAATTACATAATTCTGGCTATTAAATAAATTAAATATTAACTGACAGTTTCATACTGATATATATGCGTCATCCTATTGTCAATTTTGTAATTAAAATCAATACTCAATGTAAACGATATTAGTGTAACTATGCTTAACTTGTTTGATGTATGATTCAACCTTATAGATTCTGTATGCCTTGACTCAGCTTATCTGCGTGATTTGTTTGATGTATGATTCAACCTTGTAGAGTCTGTATGCCTTGACTCAGCTTATCTGCGTGATTTGTTTGATGTATGACTCAACCTTGTAGAGTCTGTATACCTTGACTCAGCTTATCGAGCACTCATTATAAAAGTGTACAACGTGAGTGATACAGCCTCATCCAAGAACATAGAGTGAACGTAACAAAGAGGACGTAAAATGTTATAGCCTTGATGAGTCACTTTCCTGTGGAAACGTATTCATACATACGGTCAGTAGGGCGTTATTTAAAATCCACCATATAAAGCAATTTCTAAAGGCAATATTATAAACGATACCCAAAAAAATCAACACAAATATAGTTCAACCTAACCTAATACACCCTATTTTAAACTAAACTAATTTAATTATTGCAATATTAATACAATTTATTTTACGTAACACTTAAATGGTTCACAACACACTCGCAGACTAGAAACAAACAAGCAAAGCTAGAAGGACGTCGTTCATATCGCGCATGCGTAGAATGCTTAGTGTATAAAATATTGTAGGTATGTAGCACAAAGAAGTAAAATATGGCACACCATTGACTTGTATGTGGAAAAATTGGTTTAATATATGATTATAATACTGAATGTTAACATTTCCAAATAATTTTCAATTCAGATTTTTACTTTCTCTCTATCTTACAGGTAGAGAAAGTATGGTGATCGTCAAAAAAATCGAACTCGAGATTTTGATGAATTTTGACGTTTCATGACTTCCTGAATCCGAAAAAGTGGTTTTTGAATTTCCGTCTGTCTGTCTGTCTGTCTGT
>CABFWB010000408.1:65389-91952 GCA_902151455.1 Timema bartmani | reverse complement strand
AAATCGAAATTTTAATACGAAGTGTTGACCCTTGTGGAAGACATTAAACTGTTTGAAATGTTCTTAGGTGGACAAAGATGCGCCTCTTTTCTCATTGATTCTATATCATTGTATATTATTTTATGCGTGTTCTTATGTGGAGTGGTGATGATACAATGTACATTATTCCGTTCAGAAATCTTAAGAGTTTATAGAAAGAGAGAGAAAGTCTGTGCGGTGCGCCGTACCATTTATTTTTAAATAAATACGTTTAACACCAAAATTATAAAAGTATTCATTTAAGGGATATGTATAAGGCTGATAGTTTAGAGATAGTACAGTAGCCCCATGGCTTCTTTGGTGCTGACTGACAGCTCACAGCTGAGAGCTGACGGCTTTGAAAAGCTACCAGACCAAATTATATATCCCTACGCCGAACCATATGATCTGCAAAAAAAAATGTGTTAAGCAGCTGTCACTTCTGACAATCAAAATTTAGGTATATACCTAAATGTTGACTGTCAGAAGTCAGCTGTGAACTGTCAATCAGCACCAAAGAAGCCACTGTACATCCACATTAGAGTGGTGATAGAATGGGAAAACCTCATTGATAAATCACAGGTGAACACACACACTGACCCAAGTCCAGTACACTCGAGAGATATTCGAACCTCAATCTTAACGTCATCAGCAATTCAGTCCATAGTGCGACTGACATCTTGTATCAACGATGCATGTTTTATAAAATGGTATATAAAGATGCCTTATTACATTCCAGAATTTACAAAATCATTGCTCATTTGTCAAATGTTTTGAATTTTTAAAGATTATAAACAATGTAAAATTTGGCTATCTCGTAGAGGTAACATTATTTTTATAAATTACCTACTCTTTAAACCTTCATACGACTAAAACATATTTTATTTTTCAAGTACCACATTTGCATTCCCATTTTATAGTAATTCAATGTTTTTTAGTGGCTAGAACGTCTAGTATTTTAAATTATGTTGGTAACAAAACTGTTGATAAAGATTAAATAGTCAAGCTATTATAGTTGTTAGCTACTACCATAGCCGCTTCTGAATATCATATTTATTAAATCGAAAAATGACACGCCAATACTTTTGCCACTGAGCTATCCAGAAATCATCCCGTGCCCAGGGTCATTCTTCACTCACAAGGCCGTAGCCAGCCAATGATTTCAGGGGGGATTTGGTGGACACATCCCCCAATTGCTGGAAGATAAAACATTCTAGGTGACAAACAGTTCTAGAAGCTATCTGAAGTGTTTTTTTTATAGTAACTTAACACCATAGCTGCCGAAGGCTAGAAAAAGTTCTAAATATTTAACACCTCTAGAAGCTCTATGAAGTGCTTTTTATGGTAACACAGCCTCCTAATTTGTACTTGTATCTTAATTTTGATATTGTTTTAACCATAAATAAAGCCATATATATTTTGTTAATAAAATTCGGGGGGGGTTTGAGCTCCCAACACCCCCCCAAGGCTACGGCCTTGTTCACTCATATTTTAAGGCAGAGTCTGTGATGGACGTAGGGAAATTGTCAGCTACGTGTGATCAATTGATTGCAAGTTATCAGATAACGCAGCCACTTTCGACTCATGCCAATAGTACAAATTCATGTCACAAGACTGCCTTAAAATATGAGTGATAAGTGACCCTAGGCACGGGACAACTCCTGAATAGGCATATTAAGCCAAAAAGTCCAGGGTTTGACTCCTTTGTTCAGGTGTCATTTTTCAATTTAATGATTATGAAAACTGTTAATGCTAGAGCACATTTTATTCATTTACACATCCTGCATCATATCAAGTCCTGATGGCTAAATATAGGCTGGTGAACACGATGTTTGGGGAGTGTACAGTCTATAAAGTATATTTTATGATCATAACCACAATGTTGGGCATTCGAACTAAACATCAAGATCATCTTCTTTGTTTTTCCGGTGACTAGGTGGTCTGATCTCAAATACTGAGAGTAATGTTTCATTAATAGTGCCCCACCCTCCCTCTACTCAAATACGGGTATATTTACTCTAAACTCTATTTTCCTCAACCCTACCTCATTAATATAATTTTCACTTAGCTAGAATTGAACCCCTGCTTCCTGGATCCAGGTCCACAACTCAAGGGGTAAGCCCATGTTGTAACGTGCTCTATATTTTTATATTCTATTGGTAAAAACCGCGTATTACTACCCGTTCGTGTTACACGTACGTGTGCTAGTTAACTAATGTGTTAATGATGAAGATGGTTGAGTTTATAGGAAGTATATCTACAGTTACGTGTAAAAAGAGAGAGTGTAAAACAGTTTAGGATAAAGTACCATCAGTACACCCAACCAAGATTCGAAGCCCCGTCTACCATCATTGGAAGTCTAGTATGTTGCGATAGTGACGTCTAAGACCAGGTATGTTCAACCTGCAGCCCCCGGGTCCACCAGCTCTAGTTAAAATACTTCAAATTGCAGAAATAAACATCAAATTTGGCTTTTGGAACTGACGTAAATGCTCTGATTTTCATCAAGTTTTCAAAATCGTACGGATATTTGATGCACGTATTTGTTAAAAAATAAAGACTTATTCGATTGATTATATCAGCATACGAGGTTTTCTCTGAGCGAGAGTGAAGGGGCCAATCAATTTGGCCACGAAAATTATTCTTACATACCTTCCAGTGTTATTTTACATGCCACAATCGACACGGGACACACGGCTTTACTTCCCCTCCGAAGGAAGTTGTGTTACGGATTTTTATCGATCAACAAAAATCTGTTGACACCGTTTGGGTTTGCAATCACGTACATCGAGTCATGAGTCTAGCACTTTACCCCAAGACCACCCGAGGTCGAGCCGTGCTTTATTAGTATGAAGAGTTGAGAATAATGTTCGGCACTTTATCTCCTACAGTCGTGCGTCTACATACTAAACTAGGGTACCAGACTCGAGTCCTGATAAGACCGAAAAGTGTATCATTAGTATCTTCAAAAGGTGGGGGTTCTTAAGATCAATCCAACACTCAAATAGGATATAATTTTTAGAGAAAATATGATTTACTCTAAATATAATTGACATAAATAGAATAATAAGAGTTATAATCATAGATGTGTATATTACGAAATCTAAAATTATTAATTGTATCCCGCATTGGGGGTCTTATCTCTAGTGTTGGACTGGATTTCAAGTGAGGTTCAAATCTCGGTCGGGTGTAATGATGTTCAATTTACCTAAAGGTTTTCCCACTTAGCCTCCACGTAAATGCGGGTATGATTCCTCTAAAATTCTAACTTATTCCTTCCTATAGTGTTAAATACAAAATAGGTTATTTTTATCTTTTTCATAATTAAATTTAAACCTTAAGGAATAGTCTAAATACATCTCCATAGCGTCAAGGTAGTGACCAAATAGATTTTCCTTTCCTTTTTTTATATCACCGCGTCTTACTAAGATTATGTATTAATTACGCTGATGGTTTAAGAGATTATTGAGGGTATATTAATAGAAAGTGCACCATCATTTGCGTGGAGGGAAAGTTGAAAACCGTTTTGGAAAATCCAACCTGAGCACACCCGGCGGAGATTCGAACCTCAATCTCCCCGTCTTTGACAGTCTAGCCTACAGCGAGGGTAGCGCGTTAGATCACCGAAGTGGGTTCCATATAAATGATTAGATGAAAAGTGTTCAAATAAATGTAATTTACTAAATTAAGGTAGTTTATTAAGTAATAAAATCAATTGGTTTAAAGCCTCATAAAATATAAATGTGTATAGTAGTGACTGATTAGATCTTTCAACAAACCACGAAACTCTGAGAAAAGTCACCCGTCAGTCTCATTAAACACGCGCGATGCTGCTGGCTCTCCGGTTTCCAATTCAGCTCATGTTGAGCTCTGGAGCACGGCGTGGCCTCAAAGACTGTTGAAAAAGACTCCTGTTTAATAAAAAGTTATAATTAATCACCGATCAAATTCACTGATCGACTAACTCAAGATAAACAATCCTGTCGGAACTCGTAGCAGAAAACTCTACTGTGAGCACAGTCAAACTGAGACGATAGCGGTGCATGCGCAAAGCTATGTGTAGCGAGTGTATGATTGTGTCTAGCAAGGATGGAGTTTTAGAAAACAAGTAAAATGTTTGTCATTTTCTTTTATAGGATCGAGTAGACCCCACACACGTCCCTCCACCCACTCCCCTTTCTATAATCCGCTCAAATGGAACACTCTTACTACCATAAAAAAACACTTAGTCGTGTTAAATAAAAAAAATTAAAAAAATATTTGAACAGTAAATAAATAATTTAGGTAGCGTTTTATTTGAATTACATAATTTTTTAGTACAACGTTGGTTAGGGATTATGAAGGTTAAATGTACATGAAGTGTACCCACATTTGCGTGGAGAGAGTAGGAAGCCAATTAGGAAAAGCCACACTCAGTAGGCTTACACCAGACCGGTATCGAACCACGAACTTCTCATCATTGGCAGTCTAGTCTATTGCGAGAGTAGCACAATAAACCATGCGGCAATTGAAGTGGGTATATAATTAATTCCATTAGCATATATGTTCTAGCACCACGTCTTACTACCCATTCGGATTATATTCTTATGTACTAATTACGCTAATGGTTTTAAGGATTGGGAAGGTCATATTTAAAAGGCGTGTAGACCCTGCTCGCATTTACTTGGAGGTAGAAGGGAAAACAATTTTGGAAAACCTCCCTAAATTCACCTAGCCAAGAGTCAAAACCTTGATCTTTCCGTCATCGTCAGTCTAGTCTACTGCGAGGGTAGCGCCTTAGACCATGCGGCCACTGAAGTGGGTAATTAACATATTATTCGTGTCGTTCATCTGATAAGAACAATATTTTGTCCCCTAATTTAAGGTGGAAAAGGAGTTCGTTAATCTCACCTACCCACAATAATCAAGAGGCGCGAGTGTTGCCTATGCACAGTGACGTCACATAATCTCATCAAGGCTGCCCCGACTGTACAGCAAACTGTCATGCGTACTTCGATGTTTACATAGATACAAAACAACATATGTTTTATTTTTAAATTGTTGCCTGCAGCAGATTTAAATGAGCCCCATAGCCTAGTGGTTAATTTTTGTAAGTATATAGGGCAGACCCACATCGACGAGGACACAATAATTTGTGGTTCAGGGAGGAATAAATGTGTATTTGAAAACTGGATACTAGTACACGCCCGCTCTTAAGCAAATTCTACCCACTTGTGCATCTTTTTGTTGGTATTCTAATGAAGCACGGATTGTAATTTTTAGTACTGTCTATTAAAATTTAAATCATTAAACTATGTTATCTTAGATAGTATTATCTTAATGTTGTTTTAAGGGTTTGGGCTGGTTAGAGATATACACAGCTATTTTATTAATTATTAATTTTTACATTGGGTCACCATCATCAACTTACATAGAGGGAAAACTCGCTGTAATAATATAATGAGGGTGGTTTTATGCATGTAAATGTCATTGGGTTTTTTTTATCTCTCACCAGGAAATATATATGTGTATTTCCTTCTAGCTACCTTCTCCATCCCATCCCTTAGATTATCTCGCTAATAGCATTACTAACTAATAATTACTATTAATACTAACACTTTTAAAATAATCATTTTTTGAAAAGAACTGTAACATATCACTAGTGAAAAAAAACTTGCATAATCACTCTTTATTTTCTCTTCATATTTATACCCTCTCCCTCATACACCCTATTATCTTACATCCACACATCCACTCCACCTCCACCCTTCCCCCTCCACCCCCATACCCTTGATATAATAAACAGACTCATCATACATTTAAATAACAAGGTGAACATAAATATACAATTCATGAGTTTTCTATTTTGTATGTGCCCATAATAACGAGACCTTTCTCACAATATTTTGTCATTTCAGTTGATAAAATATTACATCTTCTTAAGATGAAATCACTTTTAACTATTCATTACAATGATTCGAAAAAAAAAGTTTTAAAACTCAAGAAAGTAGTTAACTACACGACACATCTAATGGCACACATATTATGTTTCGAATAATCACTTGCAATATTGAGAAGTGTACTTATCGTTAATTTTCACCGAATCTCCCCATCATGCCTGTCTTGCTAAGAGAGGGGGGCACCAAAAAAAAAGTCGATGTCTGTTTCTATTAATTTGATTCATAGCTCCGATGTACCATAAAGAAAACATCACACGAGTAGAGGTCCATATTTCTCTGTCGTCGTTCATAATTTATCGTTTTCCACACTAATAACACACTGAAACTCGTAATCAGACTGCGTTTGGAAGAAAAAAAATCCAAACGATGAGCTAGTATAACAACAACAACAAAACAGAAATAAAAGACTATCTATCTGGTAGTGATCCCTGAAGACAATAGAATCATGGAACGTAATAGACGTTTTTTTTTAACCTTGTAAAATAGGCCTTACAGACATGATTCCTTCCACTAATTCCGGAATCACGATTCTTCCGTATAGAGACCTGGGTTTTCTTCTTATTCTTTCTTGGGCTGAAAAAAAAAGTATATCTTGAATAAGTTGAGAGTGAATGAAAATATCTCAAGCTTAGAATGGAGCATCATGATACTCCACTGAGGTACCTGGCGTCAATATGAGGACAATCTATTTACTCAATAAAAACAACCAAGCAAAGAAAATCGGTCACACTGAGGGTGGATTTAACAAGCAATCTATCGTTGATTTTCTCATCTCATCTACGTACTAATTTGGGTGCATTTCCTATCATAAATCTCCTTATCTCTACTGAATATATGAAAGCGTTAGATATGCCTCGTTTTCAAAACCATAAGCTAAAAGAGTATTATAATAAACAAATAAAAAGTGCTAATTGCTTGCAAGAGAGGTGATCAAATAACAAAAAGAGGATAAATGGCAACCTTCAAGTCAGGTATATAATGCAAGGGTAATAAAATGTACTATTTTCCAGTTAGATCCAAACCGCTTCGGTGGTCGCATGGTCTACGGTGCTACTCTTATTGTAGACTAGACTACCAATGATGGAGAGATCAAGGTTTGAATCTTGGTTGGGTGTACTGAGGGTGGTTTTTCAAGATGATGCTCACTCTCACTCCAAGCAAACGCAGGTACGTTTCCTATAAATATAACCTTCATTATCCCTAAAACCATTAGCTTAATTAGTATATAAGCGTGTAGCCTGAACGGGTAGTATGACGCGGTGCTAAGAATAGCTAGATATATAATATAGGGTGTAAAAAGTTGGCTACCTTCAATTAAGTTTTTATTGTACAGAGGATGTAGAATTGGGCCCCTTCTAGCCAGGGTATATGATAAAAGGGGTGAGAAAAATTAGCTACCTTTAATACAGTTTTATGATACAGAAGGTGGAAAATTGGCTACCTTCTGACGAGGCTTATTATAAACGAGGTATACCATTACTTCCCTTCAATTTGATTTTATTATACAGAGGTTAGAGGATTGGCTACCTTCAAGCTAGGTTTATGGTACAAGGTATTGAATATTAGCTACCTTGAAGTCAGTTTTATTACTCAGAGGGCGGAAATTTGATGTATTTAAAATCAGATGTTGATACAGGGCAACAGGGGAAGTAAAATTGGCTAGCTCTTAGGCCCAATCTTACAAGGGCACGTTAAAGTCCTTGTAACTTTACCGTTTATTAAATCTGGCGTTTCTTTTACAGTAGAATTTTGACGTGTTCGTCAAGTTACGGACGGGTGCCTTCCATCAGTTAAGCTTCTTGGAGCACTAGATTTGTTACAAAGCTTTTTATTGGCTTAATTTGAACCAATAGATTGTAAGCTAGCTATTACAACGTCTGTGGTGTCATGGAAATTATTAAAACTTATTTGTAGAACATTTATGTTCATGTTTATATTGTTGTTTATATGATATTTTATTATTTAATCACAGTGCTTTTTTATTATAAGAATGTTAATATAGTCTGTTTATTTTAAGCAGGCGTGTATTTTGACGCTATTTTTCAAGTTTCAAAATCATTACCTATTCAAACAGTAGAGTCAAAGCCAATGTTTAAATATGTATAAGATACTAGCAATCCTGCACGGCTATGCCCGTGAACCATCTACAAAAATTGGTTGAAAATAGCCTAATTAAAAAGCTAATTAGAAATGTAAAAATCCTGCTTCGAGGTGCATTCCGTCCACCTATGTTAAAAATTGCAGATCTCTGCGTGCCGTAGATTTGGCTGGGCATCGCACACAAAAAAACAAACACACACACAGACAAACACTTCCTTTTATTATTATAGATATATGAATAAAATGAGTTAAAAAAGTTAAAATTTGAATTATATAAAACAAAATAATATATTAAAAAATAATAACAGGGTGAACAGTCTCCCACACCAGCCCTAGTGGGATCTTGAGGGAGGGCTTGTATTGATTAAACACACAATTTAACATTCAATACAACCTTAGATATTTAATAGGGGGTAGTGGGGAAGTGAAGAAAAAACACGTCCCATATTTGCCATTCAGGTCTAAACATAATAATTAACAAGACGATACAATCATAGGTACAAATTGTCATTTATAACGACTTGCAACAAGAAGTAGCCCCTCAAATTCACGAGGTAAAACCAGTGAAAATCAATACGTCTCCTGAATAGTAAGGAAGAGACTGGAGGGCTAGACCAAATTAAATAAAATACACTGTCAAGGATTAAAAGCCCCTAAACCCACGTCATACGGTGACTTCGGGGATGGGTTATTGCCTTCCAAACCACCGTATGAAAACCTGCTGAAAAAAACATTGGAATCTCAGCTATTGAATAAATTAAACAGCCTTAAAAGAGGAATAAAATTGACATAGCATCACCTCGGAGGAAAATTGGCAGTAGTTTCTTTAAAAAACCAAATTTGATAAAAATAAAAATTGGATGCTAATGGAATCGAATTCGGGTCTATTGCTTGGAATCATGCAACACCACATGAGCCAAATAAGTACTCACTTAGTGCATTTAAACTTATAGAGATAAGCTAGGATTACTGTGAGTATTCATTAGTGAATCACCAGTTTAATTGCAGGTGGACAAAATTAAAACCGATAGAATCCATAAATAATCGTTAAATGTTTTCAAAATAGAAAAATGTAACCTCACTCAAATAATAAAAATTGCCATAAAACAATATGGTGTAATGTTTATTAAGTTAATGTGAACGTTAAATATGCTGACTGGAAGGTAGACATGTTAACTTTACGAACACTTCTACGAAGATGCTGGCGCTAATCGAACATGTAAAATCAAATATTAGTGGTCACTATCTCTTAACCTTATGTTAAGCCCTAATGAATAGAATAACGTGACTGAGGGTCGGTCTTATGACTACGGGCTAAATATTGCTATCGGGAGGCTAAATTTATCTACCAGTTAAAGGTTATCAGCCACTTTAATATTTTACGCGTATTATGAACTAAATTTATCTGCCGGATAGCTATCTGTAGGACAAATATATTTTTATGTAGAAAATGCAAGGTTGGTACTGCTTTTACTGGTTCGCGCATGCGTATAAGCCCTGCTGATAGCGCTAAAACCTAACGAGTGGTGAGAACGCTCAACATTTGTTAAATAATGGCGGTTAAATGAGTGCTAGGAAACAGATGGGGTGACGTGGGCGCAGAAGCTAAGTTGTCTTGCAAGTACTAATTTCGGTGTCTGCCAAAATGTGTGCAATAATTTGGCACAAAGTTTACAAAATTTCATTTATTGTACTCACATTTAAATAATTTGTTCTTATATAACTATAACTCTACAGATAGCTTGTCATTTTATATAAAAGTGTGAATTAAATGTTCTAACTTTATATAGTTAGAGCCCGGGCCTGTGCTTACTAAACACGTGAACCAAGATTTTAACCTAAAAACAGATTCTGATAGGCAAAACCTCATTAAAAACAACGCGTCACTATGGCAACAACCATTTTAACTTTCAGATAAAAGTTATCAGGTACTTAAACCTCCGATAAAAATGTGAAGGATAAATACATTTTATCAGGCAGATAAATGCTATCTGGCAATCACAAGACGCACTTTTTAACTTATCCACCAGATAGAAATATTTATCTACCATATTAATATTTATCCAAGAGTCGTAAGACTGACCCTTAATGAGGTAACGTTGCTACATAGCTCCTAGACTGTCCTCAACTGCAAGTAGTTGATAACGGGAATATATTAGCATTATAACTAGTTAAGACAGTTGATTTAGTGCCAATAGTATGCATCTTAACTTACTAACCAACCTAACCTAAAACACTTTTCTACCATAAAGTAACAAATATTTTACTTCTTCTTAGCGTGTAACGTGAACTGGTATTAAGACGCAGTACTAAAAAAATACTTCTCTCTTCAGTTCATTAAATATATACTTTACTTGATGGTAGCTATTTGTCCACCCCATGCAATATATACTTTACTTGATGGTATCTAGTTGTCCACCCCATGCAATATATACTTTACTTGATGGTATCTAGTTGTCCACCCCATGCAATATATACTTTACTTGATGGTATCTAGTTGTCCACCCTATGCAATATATACTTTACTTGATGGTTGCTAATTGTCCATTCCAAGCAGGGAATACTTGACGTGAAGATAGCTAATTGCCCACCCCAAGCAAGATATACTTGATTTGAAGGTAGCTAGTAGCTAGTAGTCCATTTCAAGCACTATATACTTTATTTGGAAGGTAACCAAATGTCCATATATGTAAGATTTATACTAAAGAGGCGACTCATTTGTCCGCTTTTCATCCTTTAGAAACCTTAAGGGTGTAAAAAAAATTACCAAAAATAGCTAAAAGCACTGAGGATGGTTTTAAGTTATAATTATTACCAGAAATTTAGTGTACATAGGCAAGGCTAGACAAATTACAATTTACAAACTAGTTTAAACTAAAACATGAGTTAATTTTGTAAAAAACAATAACGGAACTAGTTTAAAATTAAAAATGTTATTTAATTAGGTTGAAACTAGTACCTAATTTAAATGAAAATGAGGCAAAATGCGTTTTTTAATATTATAAATTTACTTTCAGAAAAAACCTATTAAAAGTACCTGGATCGGTGAGCATGTAGGCGAGGTGTCATTCTCATCTAGTCTGGCTTACAGGTTACGGGAAAGTTAGTTAGAATCCCGGCTGGGTTATTCCTTAATGGTTACTCCCCTATACGCAAATGAAGGTACATTTTCTCCATCCTAGACCTTCCTCTTTATTCTATCCAAATAGTGTAATTAAATGTGAAGATGTTGAATGGGTTGTAAGATATGGTGATAAACTATTATCATAAGGTTTAAAACAATAGCTCTTAATACTACAAATGGCATGTCGTATGAATACATGAGAGGAAATCTAGTAACTTTTATAAATATTTGATTAGGCTCTTGCTATGTAAAATTGGATTTTTGGTTAAATCTAATTAAATTTTAACCCCAACATCAAGACCACGTGAATCCCTTAAAAGCGTGGTAAGCCTCTCTAACCACTCAAATTCAAAGGATGGCCATGTCTTTTTTTTTACATACTCTTATTGATAAAGTGAAAATGTTTGACCTCAAGATTAATTTAGATTCTATTCCACAACTAAAGGTATTTTACTAAATTTCGAAAAATTAAAATATTTCGAAAATAGCTATAATGATTTTATTTTAAATGGATCTTTGTTTAGTGTTTGATATGGAAAGTAAACCTTTATACTTTATTTTGTGGTGGGGGTGGGTTGGAGGGAATTAATTTATTGCAGGTTAATTGATGACTAATTATTTTAATTTGATATTTTTTCTAAAATGGCTCAAACATTTTAGTTCAAAATGAGTATCTGGGGGTTGTTTTGCATAACACACGTTATTTTGCATTAATTTTTCTAAAAAAAAAGTAATTAGTTTATTGATGACGGATTTTTTGAAGGTTAGTAATTTATTAAAAATTGCTCTAGAGGGTGTTTCATAATCAAAATTATGTGATAATTTAATAATAAACTATTTTTGGAGATTTAGTTCCAAACTAAAATAGACTTACGTGAAAAAGTATGTAGGATTGTGTAACACTTATTTTAATATTTTAACGTAACTCTCAACTTAACTTGTACGTGTCATAGAAAAATAATAATAAAAAAACACTTGCGCATGTTTTAAAGGACGGAGTTAAAGGGTAATTCCCGTCTAAATTGCGGCAGCCATACCTCATCCGTAGCGCTGCATTCGTTATGTTCCTTGGGATGTTTTATATCAGCTTGACCCCGTAACTCGTGGCTGACCGGCTCAGACCGATATTGAAATGGATACGGGGCGATGTTCAAAAAAAAATAATCAAAAAACACACACAACATATACTGCATATTACGATGGAATGTGTGTTATTATTTTTTATATAAATTATTTGGTTCAGGTAGTAAAGAAGGGGCAAGGGGTGGAGAGGGGAATTGGAGTAATTGATATCGGTTTGAGGAAGACAGTACTATGTACGCCTATAAAATATCTGGATTGTAATATGAAAATCATTTTAAAGGGTAAAAATAGTGTACAATAGAATACGTGAAAAGACTCTTATGACGTAACATAGAAATATCAAGTGTGTTTATTTTTTATCTTTTAGTTCCACACCAGGGCTATTTGTGCCAGGTTATAGTGGAAAAAAGTACTCGTACCTTGCCTGATAAATAGTAACTTTATGGTGGGATTGAAATAAAAGAAAGTTGAGATCCATATTTTATGCCAGAATAACATTTTTACCAATAATAAATAAAATACAGCTTCAGTAGATAGATTTAAATTAATTTTCTACACATAGTAATTTCAACAATTCTTGAGTATTTTTCATCATCCATTTGAATAAAAATTTCTTAAACCAAGAGAAAAAGTTCTTGGTCAAATTTCGAAATGCCCAAAACCAATATTCAATAACTGTTGAGATTACTATGTGTAGGAAACTAAAATAAATGATGTTCTTATTGAAGCAACATTAGATTTATTATGGCTAAAATATGTTTGGCCATAAAATACGAAACTTTACCCTCTTTCCATTCCATCCACTATTTCCGATCGGGAGTCGAACACAACGCCACTGTGAAAATCATCAGATCTGGTATATCAGCACTTTTGAATTATTTTAACTAATGTATTTGCTGTTTCTAGTGCCTTATCCAGTCATTCAAACCATGTATGGGTCAACACGTTGAGGAGAGTTAATGTTGAGGAAATTCTCAAGCATTCGCTTAGAAATACTGTGGTTAGAAAAATAACAATGAGAGTTATCAATGGGGAAAACCACCCACAATACAACCAGCCAGTATTCTAGCATGACCATGACCTATAAAACTAGAGCTGTGCACGCCAGTCAAGCCCGCAGTCACTAAACCAGCCCTGCCGGTAACAATTATTGTTGAGTTAATTAATAATAAATTATAATTTTCAATTAATAAACCCGTTCGTCCCCTTCAGGTCGTCCTTTTAGTCAAACATGGACAGGCGAGAATTCTGACCGAGAGATGGATTCATCCACCGGGGTATATTCCACTACATGCTTCTCCATGTTTCCATCTCTTTTGCTGACACATTTTATAGCATGTTGTCTCCTTTCACAATACAGAAAGAGATCACATCCTTATCGTTCAGTAGCGATGTTGACTACATTTGAGGATTCAGGGACTTACTAAGGATTGAAGTTATCCTGTTCGTGATTCACAGCTCATGCGTCTCAATAGTTTGCTGATTAGATTAGTGTGATTTGTTGTCAGGCTATAATTGAAAGCACTTATATAAATTTAATGGAGTTTTTATTCAGCGCCATTGCTGTACTGGATAGGGTGAAGATGGTAGCCGATATCACACGGTGTGTGATTTCACTTCTTAAGGATACTGGGAGGATTAAAATGTGATAGGATAAGGATTGATCTAATATAGAGATAAACGCGGAATCTTTACGGTCCTGACTCTGTTTCGGTGATTAATAAAATAATATGTTTTCTCTCGACAGGCGCAGGTCCTAACTGCTCGGTGATCATTACGCGAGTGTCCTCATCTCCGTTGTCTAATATAGTTGTTGACGAAGACTTTGTTTCTAGAACATTCGAATAACGTGATGCAATCATACCTCGCTATCTCCCCCTTCCCCGGTCCTTCTTGCTTGTGTGGCTGATAGAGAGAGACAGTAGGATTTTGCACCACGTAGATATTTACTGCGAAATATAATGTAGATTAAATATATTTTGAATATTATTACGTCAGGTTAGATATAATTATATATTCTCTTAATTGGTCAAAATGGGCGTGTAAAATATAATCGTTACAAGATTAAGATATTACTAATTGTTGAGATAAATTACATTTTGTGAATATCTTAACTGTTTTACATTTTTCTTAGTTGTGAAATCAATTCAGGAGCTGTATAGCAACTAAGTATTTTATTGTGGCAAACGCCAACGCCTACTTAGGCCAAGAAAATTAACTTAGAGGGAGTCTCGAAGAGTGAGCTATTGACTCTCAAGTTGTGCTTTACATTTTATCTTGGTTAAAATATATTTTAATTAATCATATTAAAGTTAATTTAATAAACACTATTTATGAAAACATTAGGCATTTTAAACTATCCAATAGTTTTCTCACGAATGGACATATATAACAGCGAGTAAAAGCTATTGTGTATACTTTCATGTATGCATACGTCAAGTCGTGATTTGCACCTGCAACTTTTAATAGCTCTCATAAATACCTATATTATAAGTTAATACTAATAATTAGTAGTACGTTAATACGGTAAAGAAACTATCAATTATTACCACAGTAAATTTTTGTATTTTTGAAAAGGTACTCTAAATCTGCTCTAAAATTATAAGTTAGTATACATGTGCCGGACTCTTGGGTCTCCAGGCAGGGGAAATATTGTGTTTAGAGCCACGATCAAAACAGTTTGGGAGACAATGGTCTAAGGTGTTGGTCTCGCAATAGATTGGATTTTCGTTGACGAGAAGAAAGAAGTTCTAAACTTGGCCGGTGACATGTGATTTATAACCGCGGGTTTTACCATCTCCTGTCCAAGTTATTTAAAAAAAAACCTTTCTCACCCCAGTCCATATATTTATCCGCTACTACAGTCCAAATTTTTCTGAAAGCTATGAAATATACTGGATATATTTTCACGTATTTATACATTAAGTCAAGAGACCTGCAGATGTCACTTTTGATTTATAACTTATTAATATTACCTATAAAATAACAATAATAATATAGTAAAATATTGTCAATGATCACCACAAAAAAATAACGTTTGCACTTTATAAAAGGTCTTTTCTATGAGAATTGGACAGCAAATTTTGTGTTAAACGTAGTAGATTTGACGGCGTTGCCCGTGACCCACTGTGGTATAATAATTATATAAGCCTCCCCTCCCCTCACAAAAATGGTGTAGAATTACGGTCGATTTCGTATAAATTTTTTTTTCCGAAGAGGATGCAGCACACTTTTATCACATTTATCTCTGAAAGGTCATTCTAAACCAGATTAACAATATTTTCTTCAAAAATGTGTTAAAAATAGCCTAATTAAAAAGATAATTACATTTTTTTTAATCCGGCTTAGAGGTGCATTCGGACCCCCTATGTTAAATATGTCAGATCTCTGCGTGCTGTATATTTGGCTGGGCATCGCACACAAACAAACAAACACACAGACAAACACTTCCTTTTATTACTATAGATTATTTACAGACCAAGATAATTAATATAATGTGATTCTAATGTTATTCTTAAGTAGTCTGTGTATGATTAGGTGTTTTTAACATTATAATATTTTAACAAGCGGATAGCCTAGACGGGTAGTTAGACACGGTGCTAAGGAAAAAAAAACCATTCTAACCTCAAACTACTAGCTCAGTTGGTAGGGCTTCTGTCTGCCTAGTAAAGGGTTTCGGAATAGAATACCAGAATGGCCAAAATTTTTATCGTTGTGATTTCTCCTTCAAAGTCACGAATTTTCCGCCTGAGGACTGAAATTTGTGTTTGCCTTAGAATTAAACTAAATTATGAGTCATATATTAATGTAGGCATTTATTTCAGAGAATTTATTTAAATATCCCTAACAAATAAACAAAAAAACACATATTTTCTAATATAGGAAACCCGTGATAAAAGAATTAGCTACCTGTTTAATCAGCTCATACTAATAACATTTGATGTCGTGTGGATTTTTTTTTTCAGACTGTCACTGTGGCTATCAACAGAGTTAGTTTAGATGAAATGAACCTGCATTAGTTTAAAGTTTTTTCAGCAAAAACACAGTGATTAATTATACGAGGGAAACCACCCTCCACCGTCATCGCGATCATCGTTTCGATTGCAAGCCTGACGCACCATATCACGTGGTTGCCAGTGTATGTTTGATCAACACATATTTATTTTATACCACGTCATACTAACTGTCCGGGATATACACATATAACTAAACTAATTGAATAGTGATACAGAAAGTGGAATTTATAGGACATGAAGCAGTGAAGTAATAGTGGGTGAACATTTTAATAAAACACCATCGGTGCACATGGGCAGGTTTCGAACCCTCAACCTTACCATTACAAGAAAACAAGACCAAACCATGTTGACGCCTTATCCCACGCTGTCATTGATGCGGCCGGGTGGCTTCTTAAAAGATAGTTTCAATAAAACCCTCTTCGGTGGCCGCACGGTCTAAGGAACTAGTCTCGCAATAGACTGGCCCCTAATAATAGGTAGATTGGGGATCAATTCCATTTGGGCACTGAGAATGTTTTTTTAAAATGATATTCTACATTTCTCCAAACAAATGTGGGTGCATTTCCTTTAAATCAACTTTAATCCTCCCTAACACAGAAGAGTAATGATTACATATTGATATAGCCCGAATGGGTACTAAGGATGCTAAAGTTTTCATTAAAAATATAATATGAATAATTATTACTATAACAAAAATTATAGGTGTGTTCAAACCCACACTAGTGCCGCGAAAACAAAAGGGTCAATCTCCACTGGTATGTTTTGCTATAGATGGGTCTGGGGTTCAAATCCTGGACGTGTGTACTGAGGTATTTCATTCCTAAATAGTTTCTCACCCTCCTTCGTAATAAACGCAAGTGTATTTCCTCTATATTTTACCCTACTCATCCTTACCCTATTAACGTGATGATAGCCTGGACGGTTATTAAAACGTGCAGCGCAAAAATTATCGATAATACTTGTTTATTTATTTTGCATTTCTGGGAATCAAAACCAGGAACCTTATTTGAGTAGACAAGCGTGTTGATGACTGAGCTAAGGTGTCTGACAGCCACATTTTTAAAATATGGTCAGAAACATTGGCACGATCACAAGCTGTAGAAATTCTCTTAGGGTTTATTTTCATCCGCGTGAGGACGCCGATACTATAGTTGAATTCTGGTAGGAAGAGATGTTTGCAAGATACTAGAATGATTATTCTACTGTCAACATTGATAGCATTTTACTATATTATAAGTGCTATTTTATGGCTATTGATAATATTTATATTAGAAGTGATAATTGATTGGTTTGGATTACATGACTTGACGTATGGATGTATTAAATGCAATTATAAATACTATGATGAGGTAGGGATGAGTATGGAAGCACTTTAGAGATAGTCTAACAGCATTTGCGTGGAAGGAGGGTGGGAAACCAATTAGGAAAACCTACCTTAGTAGACCCAACTGGGATTCGAACTCCAACATCCCCGTTTTCCGCAGCTCAGTCTAACACTAGAGTTACGCCTTAGACCGTTCTGACACTGAAAAAGGTCATATGTACTTGTTATGCCAATCTATTTGGTATGAGGAAGGTTGTATTTAGAGGAAATGTACCCCATTTGCGTGGAGAAAGAGAGTGGAAAATTATTCAGGGAAAGACACTCTCTGTACACCCAACCAGGATTTCGAACCCTTAAACACCTCGTCATCAACAGTACCAGTCTGTTGTAAGAGTGACTCCATAAACCAGTGTTATTCAACCTGGGGTACGCGTAGACATCTTAGGGGTCATGTACTATTATATATATATATAGAGAGAGAGAGAGAGAAATAGAGAGAGAGGGGGCATGGAGCATTGCACTGTATGCAGTAGAAACTTGGACTCTTAGGAAGATGAAAAAGAAATACTTGGATGAAATGTGGTGCTGGAGAAGACTTGATAAAATCAGGTAGACTGACCGGGTGACAAATGAAGAAGTCCTAGGAAGAGTGGGTGAGAAGAGAACCATTTTGGATGTGATTCTCCGGTGCAAAGCAAACTGGATTGGACACATCCTTAGGAGGAACTATCTTCTGCACGACGTCATAGAAGAAAAGGTTGAGGAAACAGAGGAGCTTAGGAAGAAGGAGGATTCAAAGATTGGATGACTTGAAAGAAAAATGAAAATTCTAGGACTTGAAGGAGAAGGCAGAGGACAGGGTGCATTGTTGGTTTAAGTTAACTGACTGTCGTAAGACAGAACACCTGCTAATATAATAATAAATATTATACAGGATGTACCTAACATGCGGGATCCACTTCAGTGATGGACAGGATACACATAAAAAAAAACAGTGAAAAAAGCCCATACAGACGTGACGTGCCCCCTTTGACATTGTTTTCGAGTCTGCAATCGTTAGTCGTAGAAAGCTGCAAACAAAAATACATTGCATTGCAATACTTGCATTCAGGCCTAAGGTGGCTATTCTGAGCAGTTACTATAATGTTAAGTAGCTCCACGTTACTGGAGTAAAAAACATGACTATAACTCGGAAACGAGGTCAAATGGGACACTTGTTTGTATGAACCTTTTTAATTGTTTTTGTGTATCCAGTCCCTCGTTGAAGTGGGGTCACACATGTTACGATACAACCTCTATAAATATTCACATTTAAAGCTTATTATTTAATAAAATAACTAGGATGTAATTTATTTTATATATTTTATGTGTAGTGAAAAGAATAGTCGACCTCACTGGTATTCGGTTAAAATGCTTGCTTGCCTCAGGACCCGATGTTTGTGGGTTCTAACCCAGCTGAGGTCGTCGGATTTTTATTGAGCGGTAAGAATCCGTAGCACAGCTTCCTTCGGAGGGGAAGTAAAGCTATCGGTCCCATGTCGATTGTGGCATGTAAAAGAACCCTGGAAGGTATGTGAAAATACCTTTGCCAGCAATATTGGTAAGCCCTTTCACTCTTGCTCATAGAAATTATCATGTGCTGATGTTATCAGTTTGGTCAGAAAGTGCACGTTAAATAAATAAAATAAATTTAAAGAATATATGTAACACTTATTATTTGGAGGATCAACGTTGAAGCGTTATTATATATGTCACAGGAAAAGTAGATTGTTAGGGAGAGTTGACTCGGCCTAGGTAAAGTCGACTCTTACTAAAAGTATCAGTAAAAGTTGATAGAGAATAAACAGATCAACTTTTCCTAGGAAGAGTTAACTATGCCTGCTGTGGTTTAGTAAAAGTTGATTCCGCGATGTTGCTCTCCACATGCGACTTCGCGCGCACATCTTTGTTTTGAATATCCCAGCTCTATTTGTTTACTGTTGTTTTCTAGGTTAGGTTAGGTTAGGTTAGGTTAGGTTAGGCTAGGTTAGGTTAGGTTAGGTTAGCTCTGCAAATCAAAGTGTCACAAATCTTTACCTTGCTGTAATAAATAATAAATATTTATATCTCTCTTTGTATCATAAAGGTTTTGTATTTTTATTTGTTTTTTATTAGGTAGTAGACCATTTCCTTGAAAAAAATCAACTTTTACTAACTCAAGGTAGTAAGAATATACTTTTCCTAGGTACGCTCAACTCTGACTAGTAAATGTTGATCGAAATTCATCACTTTTCGCTTTTAATCAACTTTTACTAAAAAGACCAGTAAGAGTCGACTCGGCCTAGGTAAAGTCGACTCTTACTGGAGAATCTACTTTTCCTGTAACATATATAAGGTTACTTGAACAAAAAAGGTTGAATATCACTGACTTACACCATACGGCCACCGAATTGGATTTTAGAAAAGTCCGTTCCTACATAAATGTGACTGTAGCTAGTAATCCCGGCCCAGTCGTGCGTTATCTGGTTTAACGGCCTGTCATATTTCTTGTCGCAGGGCCAGCGTGGAAGCTTATTAGTGGTCCTCCTAGCGCGAGCAAAGTGGCTTCATGTTTAACTTACGATCGGCGTCCCTCCCTCTGTATTAGCGTCGCGACGCTTACCCGTCGCCACTGTATCTCACGCGTCTGTCACTGGCGCGCTATCTAAACCTGACCCTTTGGTCAGGTCCGCACAAAGGATTACATTATTTTACTAAAGTGTTGATTTTGTTGGGAAGGTTTGACACGTTTAGCTCAGTGGGGAAGGTATCTGTCCACTGGTGATTCAGTCCAATTTTCATAGGAAGGGCATTATTTGTCAACTAGAAAAGTTACTAGATCTACCTTCAAGTATTCATACGTCAAGTCATGTGATCTGCAACTGTCAATTTTGATGGATATTATCAATACCGATAAAATGAAAATAATAATATATTAAAATATTATTGATGTTGGCCGCTAAAAAAAATATGATTTTATTTTCTATAAAGGCCCTTCTTATGAAAATTGTATTGTATACGTGACAGAGAAAAGCATTTATCACTGTAGTGAGTATTTTCGAAATAAATTAAAAATATATTTGTGAGGTATATTAAATTTTATAAGACAGTGCTTCATTATCACTTAAATATTATGTTAAAATATAGACTACCTACTTATAAGTTTAATGAATTACAGACTTTTAGTTGTGAGAGCATGAATACATCCCAACTGTGAGTGTGAGAGCAGGGTTGACTTGGTAAGTTTTCCTCCCTCTATTTAAGAAAATTCTGAATCATTTACTTTAAATTCATCCTCTTTATATAGATATTGGGATGAGGAGGCAAGCTCAGCGAAATGTATTAGCATTAGCTTGTTGATGGGATGGGAAATCTACATTAATTAATCACACGTGTAGAAAATCCCCTCCAGTGCATCCGGTTGAGATTCGAACCCAGAGCTACTAGTCACCAGCAACTCAGACTATCTTGAGCTTGATATCTTATACTGCGTGACCAGCTAGCGCGTGACCTAGATAACACTCATGCAATTAAAAACAATATAATATATATATATATATATATGCCACTTTTTAAACTGCAAGCTATGTCAACACTTCAACGTAAGTAAATGCATGAAAATTCTTTTTAATAATTCATAATAATTGTCTATTAAATAAGTTATTTTATACGCAACTCACTTTAAACAAATTGCGCTTTCAATAAACTAAACAATTCTGTATACAATATATAATACCCCAGGGGGTGACCTGGTGGTCTAGGGGTAAGGTGTTGAACTTCTGAGCTGTGGGTCCGGGGTTCAATCCTCAGTTCCAGCACATATTTATCTGATAGCCAAACCCTTCCTTCACCTCTGACAAGACGTGTATTAATCACAACTTGTGAATGTGGTTCGGATTCCACGTTAAGCTGTAGGTCCTCCATTTCATCACACAATCACCCTACCATTACACATTAGCATAAGTACATACAACCCAAACGGGTAGTAAGACGCGTTGCTAATAATAGTAATAATAATAATAATATAAAAGCCCATGTAGTAATATAGTTTTAATTTATCCCCTTTAAAAGTACTGCCTTCACCTATTTCATATATAGTTATCTACAATCATATATCTCACAGCTCACGGTAGGCCCATTCGAGAGAATCAGATTGTATTGGTATTTTATAATCGACTGTCAACATGCATTAATATTTTTGAGATGTAATATTTTTCAACTAAGGGGAATTCGACTTTTATTTAAGCTGACGTGTAGCCCCGTGGTAGTTATTCGTCCCCTTCAACATAGATGTTTGGCGGGACTGCGAACCATACTCCTGTGGTCACCAGTTTAAAAGAAGACATATCAAGAAAAATTTTATTAAACTCCACAGGCTATTCTAATATTCATGTATTATTATAACTGAAAAAATTAACGTGTACTGTTTAAACAACAAATTAACTTAAAGAGAAAAATTACGAAATTATAAAAATACATTAATATTTACATGGGAAGACTCATGATTGGGTAGGATTATTTTATTGGAGAGGTGCAATTTTTAAATAAAGTGTTACAACAACCTCGCAATTCCTTGTGTAAATACAGGCGGACGTGATCTTGTCAAGTAATTAACCGTTTCCACAAATCTTTGCCACGTGGTTGTAATTAAAGGGAATATTATAATTATTGTATTACTTACAAAATACTTCCCATGGACCTGTATTTGTGAACCGCTTCTTACTACCCGTATGGGCTATATATAGATTTATACTAAGGAAGTGAGGATGAGGAAGGTTTCATTAAGAGGAAATGCGCCCAAATTTGCGTGAAGTAGAAACAAGCCCAATAAATTCAGCCGTGATTCAAGGTTCCCCACACCTTCATCCTCCTCCATAAAACCAAACTAAGTGAGACAGACGCCTTTTATGAGTACACTGTTGTGGGTGATATATCTGTTTAACTGAAGTGTTAGTTCAAGTGACAAATAAGGCGAGATAAGCTGTAGGGCAGTTGAAAAATGCTTGTTGTAATGTAACGTACTTTCTTTACACACAATAAATGATAAAGTTAAATCATTTTATGTTCAAGAATTAATACATACAGGTTCCCAAAATCATTGCCAATTATTTTAAGTGTGGGACAAACATACATACTGCTTTATTTTTATATCATTTTGACTGTTAATTATGTGCTTAAGAAAGGCCGCAAAGTATTTGGGTTATACTCTTATTTAACTCAGTCTCGGTGACCTGGCGGTCTATGGGTAAGGTGTCGGACTTCTGTGCTGGGGGTCCGGGGTTCAATCCTCGGTCATGGCACAGATTTATTTGATTGCCAAACCCTTCCTTCACCTCTGACAAGACGTTTATTAATCACAACTTGTGAATGTGTGGAATGCCAGGCCTCCACCGTGGTTCGGATCCCACGTTAAACTTTAGGTCCTCCATTTCACTTCACAATCACCCTACCATCACACATTAGTGTAAGTGCGTATAACCCGAACGGGTATTAAGACGCGGTGCTAATAATAATAATAATAATAATAACTCTGTCTCACTTGTAGCTGGAATTTTTTTTTGTGAGGATTGTAACGCGCACGTTTGAAAAACAATGCTAATTTCAGAGCGTGATTTAAAAAGTGACTTGACCTAGGTTTAATAGCGAAATAGGTCAGTAGCGTTGAAAAGTAGCTGCCCTAATTTGATATAAGAATATATTTATATTTTAATTAATTTTATTAGTTATCATGTTAGCATGTCTTCGTGTATCTGAAACAAGATGTATTATTAGTTGTTAAGTCCGACACCTTAGCTCAGTCGGTAGCGTGTCTTCCTATTGATTTAAGGGTTCTGAGTTCAATTCCCGGCATTGCCAAAAAATGTGTAATTTGTGAAAATATAAGTTTACCCTTTCACAGTGATGAATTAACGACTGTAGACTGGATGTTGTGCCTGTCCTTGTCTTAAGTTAGATTATAAGGCATACGAAGCTATGACAGGCCTAGCAAGCCGGTGGTGGAAAATATATGGCTTGAAAAAAAACACTATAATAAGCCACAGGCTAGAAACTGTAATGGATGTAATAAACTAGTTATTAAACTTATTATAATTAAGATAAGTTATGTTTATGATCTTGGTAATATAATAAAATAACAAGCAAATTAAAAATATAGTTTGACACCCTAGCTCACCCTGCCTACTGATCTAAGGATCTCAAGTAAGATTTCTGGTATAGCTAATAAAAGTTATCACTGGTGATATTGAGATTCTCCTTTAGACGGTGATGATTGAGGAATCAAATGTCAGGGATTTGGTGTTGTGTCAGCTAAGGATTTAAATTAATTTTAAATTGGTGTTCTGACATAATCAGTCGGTTCAGAAAGTGTATGTTAAATTCTTCAAATAAAAACATATATACATTAAATAAAGTGTTCGGTGCACCACACAGATAATCTCCCGCTTTTATCTTAAATAAGCATTTACTAAAAACTCTTAAGATTTGTGAAACTAAATAATAGGTTTATACATTGTTGTAGAAACATAATATCAAAGATTTTAAATCAAATAATACACCCTGTTTCTTAATCTATGGCATTAGAAACTAGGAACACTGATACAAAAATATTGAGAAAAGAGAAAATTCCTTGTCTACATAATAATATAAGAATCAAATTAATTATCAAAGATTCAAATTAAAAAGTGTATATAATTGCTTATAGCTCAGATATTATTGGTTTTATAACAACATATTTCAAATAAAGAAATTGTATCTTTAATAGTAGGCCTACTATAACTTTAAGTTATTTCGTATCTCAAAAATTATGAAAATTGGAAAATTGCCCTTGTGTAAAGTACGCTCAAAATCAAGTTCATGAGAAAATGAGAATATCCATCTTGTTTATAATGATAAAAAATGTCTAGACGTAAAATTTAATCAAAATTGTTAAAGCGAGTTTTGAGTAAATCTATTTTTTTTTTCTCCCTGTTTTCCTTTCAGTAAACAACCCTTAATTTCAAGGTGAGCTATCTAATTAAAATAAAACCATCTGGAGGTCCTTATTAAAACCCCAGAGATCAAGTTTTAGCCCAATTGGTAAAATAGTTTCGGCTCTAGCCCGAGATACAGACAGATGGCATTGCGGCAAAGGATTACTAAGTAAGACCAAAATACAGAAATTAACATGTAAAAATATTTAAAAAAACAAAATTGTTATATAGTAAAAATATATGTACTGCTTTTATAAACACAATATTAAGTAACTAGAAAATATAATAATACAGTGGGGTCCACATATCCACGGGTAATACGTTCCTAGATCTACCGCGGTTACGTGAAACCGTGGATAATACCGAACTATTAGATAATGTGATATTCATGTAACATACATAAATATAGTAAAAAGTAATTGATAAAGTATTCACAGTAAGACATTACTAGTATTAAATAAAGTAATAATAACGTGTACTGTACACTACAGTGTGCACTCATACTATACTAATTAAATCATTATTTCAAATCATTTAATATTAAAAAATAAATTTTAATATAAAATTAAACCCATAAAAATAATATAATATTAATAATAATTTATAACATCCTCAACTTTACTGACTAATTCCAAACCTATAAAATATTAAAAAATTAACTACAATTATAACTAAACATAAAAGCTAAATCCTTTATGTTTTATCAATCAATAATAAATAATTACAAAATAAAATTATTAAAATCAATTAACTGAATTATATTCAACTCTTAAAAATCTTAAACCTTAAAAATCGAATGGTTTATCACCTCTAATAGTAAATTAAAAATAATATTTAAACATTAATTAGCATATACTATTAACTCTAATTAAATCGAGACAAATAAGACTATTACTAATATTTTAATCTACCCTGATACAAAAGGTACAATAAAATAAATCTACTTAAAACAAAAACAAAATTCAAACTATTTCAAATTATATTTCACAACATAATTAACTATGTGTTGTTGAGACGATCACATGATGATGATGATGATGATGGTGACGATGATGGTGACGATGATGATGATGATGATGATGGTGACGATGATGATGATGATGATGATGGTGGTGGTGACGATGATGATGATGATGATGATGGTGACGATGATGGTGACGATGATGATGATGATGATGATGATGGTGGTGGTGACGATGATGGTGACGATGACGATGATGATGATGATGATGGTGGTGGTGACGATGATGGTGACGATGACGATGATGATGATGATGATGTTGACGATGATGATGATGATTATGGTGACGATGATGATGATGATGGTGACTATGATGATGATGGTGATGATGATGATGATGATGGTGATGGTGATGATGATGATGATGAAGGTGATATGATGGCACAATGTCCATAGTACGCACGTTTGTGCTTCTGATAGTACGGCCGGTTCTCGCTTGGCGCGTGGTTTGAAACTTAGAAACTTTTTTTTTCTTTAATTTAAAATAAATAAAATTGGGCAGTGGTAAACCACGGATAACTGAAGCCGCGCTTACTGAATCACCGGATACGGGCACCCTACTGTATTTTATTATAATTTCAACTATAGAAATGTTAACATTAACATTTATTTTTAATGTCATATTAGTGTGAAGCTTGTTGCTCCCACAATTTCATGGACTCCCTGAAATTATTTCATGGAACACTTTAGATTCGTGAGCCCCTGGTTAAGAACTCCTGACATAGATACAAACAAAAGGCCCTAAATTCCTGATCCAAATACAAACAAAAGACACTAAATTCCTAATATAGAGACAAACAAAAGACCCTAGATTCCTGATTTAGATACAAACAAAAGACCCTAAATTCCTAATATAGAGACAAACAAAAGACCCTAGATTCCTGATTTAGATACAAACAAAAGACACTAAATTCCTAATATAGAGACAAACAAAAGACCCTAGATTCCTGAT
>CABFWB010000408.1:27146-52424 GCA_902151455.1 Timema bartmani | reverse complement strand
TTCCTTTTCTATAACCAGGAAGTTTAGTGGACTATTTTACTGTTTTTTTTTTTTCTTTTCTTCCCGTCAAAGTAAGCTGAATGGGAAGTTTACAGGAAGCCAGATCTATTTTCTTCCCCTTCCCTATTGAAGAAATCTGGAATCTTCCCCGACCTGAATTATACAGTTTGTGTTGAATAGCGTTCTCTTGACACCGTCTTATTTTTCGGAATTTAAATCCCTGTTATTGCCCCGTATACCGACAACGGATACAATATGTGCTAGGAAAAAAATAAAAACCTTTGAAGCAACTAGTTTTTTTCTTCTGTGGGGTGGTTCGGACGCTAAACCCCTATTGTCCGGGGGTGTGAAAGCGACAAATAACACCGAAGACCAAACTTTGAGTTTACAATGCATAAATATTTTTTTTTATCCCTACCTTGAAATTTTTTTATATAGTTTTAGAGTTTGTAACTGAATACTTTTCACAAAGAAAGTTATATTTAAAAAAAGTAGAATATTCAGGTTAAAGATATTGTTATGATCCTCTTGCTTGTTTTCAAAATAATCATCTAAAATTAGTTTAAAGTAAATATTCTTTGAATAAATTTGTACGCATAATAATCATATTAGATGGAATTTGTCTACCTGATAAGCTTACTTCAGCTTTGAACTTATGATAATTTGGTGACCTTGATGGATTTCACTATGGTCCTATCTTATAAGTTACGTCAGGCGTAGGGATCTGGTGTCGATATTTGTACTCATGCATAATATTGGAAGAAAAATATCGAGACCGTACTAGTATCGAAAGAAAAGTATCGATAACAGTAAGTATCGCTATCGAAATTTTAATCTAGAATTTTTTTTATCAAGTAATAATTTCAACTTTTGCTTGGTAATAGTAATAATAATAATAATAATTGTATTTTCATATTTATTTAAACACTGAAAATTCTAATGATTTAACTACATTAGAGTATAATATTCTGAAAATTGAAAAATGACACTTGGACACGGGAATCGAACCCGGGACCTTTGGTTTGGTGCGCCAATGCTCTAACCATTGAGTTATCCAGGAATCGTCCCGTGCTTAGGGTCATTCTTCACTCATATTTATATTAGAGTATATTTATGTGCATTGCATATATATTATGTGTTGAAACTTGGAAGATATAAGATTGTATGATGGATATTATAAAAGTTTTTACGATACCAGCTTTCAAAATGTCTATGAAAATTTAGCTGATGGAAAGTTATTTAATAGATAAATATGATTATTAATATGTTTTTTCAAGCTATTTTGTACCCTTATTTAACCATAGTAAGCATTAAATCCAATCATGAGTGGAGATAACCAAAAAGTTGTTTCTTTCGATACCGATTCGATACCGAAGTGTGAGTACTATCAGTAAAAGTATCGGTAAAAAAAGTATCGAGTAAAAAAATACTTGTATCTAAAGGAAAATATCGATATTAGTAAAGTATCGATACATTTTTAGCAACCCTAGTTAGGCGTGTCACACTCGTAGGAGCAACATTTAAAGTTAGAGAACTGAGGAAGCCACGTTTAAAACAAAATTACTATAATTATCACCATCTTCAGTAATATCACCTGCGTCAGTGGTGGAATGGTGTTGGACTAACCTGCTGGTTACGGGGCGATTGCGCTTCGAATCCTGGTTGGGTCTAATGAGGGCTTTTTTTCCCCTAAATTGTTTCCCACTCTAATTGCACGTAAATTCGTCAGTTTAGTTGAACACTACAGTGACGCCTTAAACCATGTGGCCACCGAGGTAGGTGATACACTCTCACCATATTATTATGTTATATAGGTCATGATACCATCTATCAAACATAACAGATGCAGTTTACTTGACTTGACGTATTAATCTATTAAATAATACGTAGCACCACGTCTTACTACCCTTTCGGGCTATACACTTAAGTATTAATTACGCTAATAGGTTAGGAATTGGTAATGTTGGATACAGATGAAGTGAACCAGCATTTGCGTGGGGCAAGAGTGGAAAATCAATTAGGAAAAAACACCCCCAATTTAGCCGAGCGAGACTCGAACCTCGATCTCCCCGTCCTCGGCAGTCTATCTCAACACGAAACTAGCGCGTTAGCTAACTACGCCACCGAGGAGGGTATTAATCTATTAAAGTAGTATTAGTAGGTTAAGTAACATTTGGATTTTGGATTCCACCCTTCCTACCATATTCGTGCCATGGCTACCATTTCTCACATAGTTTGGCAAAACCTGCTTTGGTGGCCAATATTTTAAGGCGTTACTATCGTGTTAGACTTAACTTCCTTTGACAGGGAGATCGGGGTTTGAATCATGGTTGGGCGTACTGAGGCTTGTTTTTACAAACTAGTTTTCCACTCTCCCTCAACTCAAATGCGTGTACACTTCCTTTAGATTCAACCATTCTCATCCCAAACTCATTAGCCTAATTAGTACATATGCGTATGACCTGAACAGTTAGTAAGACGCGCTGCTTTGAAAATATTGCAACGTAGATAACATAAGTGTGAATGATTTTCACAAGTAACTGAATTACAGTTTTGATATTCTGAGTTTTGTAATTGTAAACTAATTGAAAATTACATATTGAATATAGATCGTGTCGTAGAGTATTTCCAGAGTAATCAGAGCGTATTTAAACTGTGCCTGTGATTTGTTCTCCCCCACTCTGCCCCATTTGACCAATCACACGTAAAGTATATTCTACATACTTCACATGGGGATGTATAAAGGTTGATACCTGACCAATAAGTGTTCTACGGAGTGATGAGAGCAATCTAGTTTAAACAGTTTTTTACATCCATTCTTCTTTCTGGCCTGTGGTCTGGGTCAGACATATTTTTTTCCACTACTGGCCTGTCGTAGCTTCATATACCTTTTAATCTAACTTAAGACTAGGACAGGCACAACATCCAGTCCCCAGCCGTTAATTCATCACTGTGAAAGGGTAAACCCACATTTCACCAACGATACATTTTTTGGTCATGCTGTGAATCTAACCTGGGTCCCTTAGCTCAGTATACAGACACGCTACTGACTGAGATAAGGTGTTGGATTTTAGTTTAAACTAACTCTACTTATTTTTGCCATAGTACACCACGTAACTAAAGATAAAGGAAATCTCGCATTATCAATTTATTAATATAGCATATTTTTAATTTTACAAAAAAAATTACCTAGAAGTTATTTTCTTTATATTAAGTGCTAGAGTCCGGTGTTTGATCTAGCTAGAGAAAAAATTGTTTTCCCAGGGTTGAGCCAAAGTTAAGCACATTAGTTTGAATTCTAATTTATTATGTATTAGCCTATTATTGTAATAAACTATACTATAAAACCATAAAAGTGTTTTATTTAATAAATAATTTTCTCATGATAATCTGAAATAATAGCTATAATTTTCCAATCCATGTTTATGATTCGGCAACTTTCATCAGCCGCCCCCAAATTAACATAAATTAAACATGTTCTAATTAGTTACGTATTTTGTATTGTGAAATTGTATTTGTTGATTTAGTTTCTTTAGATCAGCCACATATTTACATCAAAGTGGTAGAGAAGAGTTAGGTATTATTTAAAGGAAATGTAGCCAAATTTGCAATGAGGTGGATTGAAAACAACATTTAGAAAAATACACCTTCTGTACATCCGACAAGATTCGAAACGTAACCTTCCCATCACCGGCAAACCTTACAAAAAGAGGTTGACGTCTTATCTCACGTGCCCACCAATGCAGACAAAGAAAAGGTTAAGCTTATTGTAAATGGGGTGATTTAAGCCTAAATTCCCATTATGTTTTGAAATTATATATTAGACAAGAGTTTTAAAACAATGTTCAATTTTCAATAGCAACTTTTCAAGTATTTTTTGCTCCAATCCTACTACCCATCCTGTAGGTATATAACTACGCTAACTGAGCTATGTGATGACTGCATTTTATTTTATTTGAGCTATTTAACGTGCACTTTATGAACTTACTGATTATATTAGTACACAACTTATTAACTAACTAAAATCCAGAACAGACACAACATCCAGTCTCCGGCTGTTAATTCATCAATGTGAAAGGGTAAACCCACATTTCACCAAGGATGAATTTTTCGACCATGCTGTAAATAGAACCTGGAACCCCTTGCTCGATAGGCAAACACCGACTGAACTAAAGTGTCAGACAAGATTAATGTAAAATTTGGAGGAAGTGTACCCATATTTTCATGTGGAAAAAGTATAGTTATGTAGGAAAAATAACCTCAGTACACCCAACCAAGGTTCGAACTTTGATCTCCTCATCCACGCCAAACCAGACTATATAAGCTTAATATTTATTCCACATGTCCACTGTAGAGGGTACATATAATTTAGCGCCAAGATAACTGGCCCCGTGGTGTAGTGATCAATACACCAGGCTATGAGCCTATGGGTCCTGGGTCCGACTCCCCGCTGGTACCGTGGATATTTTTCCCAAAAGGGGAATTATCCTAACGGTCACCAGCGTTTGGTTAGCTAGGCGTTAGGTTTAAGTGTTTCTACTGATTCCACACCCTCATCTCATCTCATCTCATCTCATCTCATCTCATCTCATCTCATCTCATCTCATCTCATCTCATCTCATCTCATCTCATCTCATCTCATCTCATCTCATCTCATCTCATCTCATCTCATCTCATCTCATCTCATCTCATCTCATCTCATCTCATCTCATCTCATCTCATCTCATCTCATCTCATCTCATCTCATCTCATCTCATCTCATCTCATCTCATCTCATCTCATCTCATCTCATCTCATCTCATCTCATCTCATCTCATCTCATCTCATCTCATCTCATCTCATCTCATCTCATCTCATCTCATCTCATCTCATCTCATCTCATCTCATCTCATCTCATCTCATCTCATCTCATCTCATCTCATCTCATCTCATCTCATCTCATCTCATCTCATCTCATCTCATCTCATCTCATCTCATCTCATCTCATCTCATCTCATCTCATCTCATCTCATCTCATCTCATCTCATCTCATCTCATCTCATCTCATCTCATCTCATCTCATCTCATCTCATCTCATCTCATCTCATCTCATCTCATCTCATCTCATCTCATCTCATCTCATCTCATCTCATCTCATCTCATCTCATCTCATCTCATCTCATCTCATCTCATCTCATCTCATCTCATCTCATCTCATCTCATCTCATCTCATCTCATCTCATCTCATCTCATCTCATCTCATCTCATCTCATCTCATCTCATCTCATCTCATCTCATCTCATCTCATCTCATCTCATCTCATCTCATCTCATCTCATCTCATCTCATCTCATCTCATCTCATCTCATCTCATCTCATCTCATCTCATCTCATCTCATCTCATCTCATCTCATCTCATCTCATCTCATCTCATCTCATCTCATCTCATCTCATCTCATCTCATCTCATCTCATCTCATCTCATCTCATCTCATCTCATCTCATCTCATCTCATCTCATCTCATCTCATCTCATCTCATCTCATCTCATCTCATCTCATCTCATCTCATCTCATCTCATCTCATCTCATCTCATCTCATCTCATCTCATCTCATCTCATCTCATCTCATCTCATCTCATCTCATCTCATCTCATCTCATCTCATCTCATCTCATCTCATCTCATCTCATCTCATCTCATCTCATCTCATCTCATCTCATCTCATCTCATCTCATCTCATCTCATCTCATCTCATCTAATCTAATCTCATCTCATCTCATCTCGACATGGAAAGAGACTCAAAGGAAAGGATGTACGACTGGACAACGGTACTTTAATACCGACTAATCTTTCCACTACTGGGTTACGAATAATGTAAGCCAGACGTGCAGCATTTATATTAATTTTATAGTGCCAATATGTTGGTTATTTAGTTGGTTATTTAGTTATTTATTCTGAGGGAAAAGAACTAAGAAACCTAAATGGTGCAAATATTTGCTTAAAATTTATGGTAGCTTTCATCTTGGAGTAAACGCCCCGAATAAACTTAGTCTGGGATGGAACTGAGCTTCCAGAGTCAAAGACAATGACTCAACCTTACAGATGACGCTCGTCAAAATTATAATTTTATCATCTGGCTTAAGCTTATATTTTTTTAAAGCCTTGGTAAGTGGGTTCGCGGGGGAACGACACAAACTTGAGTTCGTCAACTACGACGCGACGTTGTCAACGAATGCTCACTTAATTGAACATTCGGAAAGCTAAAGCTTTTTAAGGTCTGACTCAAAAGACAACCTCCTCAGTGATGTCCATTTCTGGGAAGTTTATCGATACTGATCTCATGCTTCTTGGAACATTAGAGATGTAAACAAGGCTTGGCTCTACCATAAGAGATGTCGCTGTCCAAATATGAGACGACGTGCTCATTTGAAAATACCTTCGATTGAATCTTGTGTTCCCTAATTAAATTAACATATTTGAGGATATTTATTTTTAAATTTTTTTAAAAAAGAAATAGGTACCTACCCTACAGGTGTTTTTTTTTGTCTCTAGGAAATGAACCCGACACTAATTTAATGAATAACTAACCTTATCATTATAATGACAGGGTTTATAGGACCACACATAGTTCGTAGTTTAGGGATGACATTGAATAGTTTCCGCTAAACATCACTGCTACAAAGTCAGTGGACCACGTATCATGAGGGTGACTTGAGCAATTCTTCTTTCTGTACAGTCATGCGCAGGACTGGATTCACATCTCATCAAACTCATCATCATCATCATCATTATTATTATTATTATTATTATTATTATTATTATTATTATTATTACTATTATTATTATTATTATTATTATTATTACTACTATTTTACTTTATTATTATGTACTTTTTAAAATATTTTCAATAGCAATATTTTCTGTAACCCACATTAGTGGCTACATCGTCTAAGGTGTCACTATCGCAGTAGACAAAGTGCCGATAGTCTAACGGGTAGATCAAGGTTATAATCTCATTTGGGTGTACTGAGGGTGGTTTTACCTAAATGGTTTTCCACTCTCCCTCTACGCAAATGCAGGTACAATTACTTTAAATATAGTTTTCTCATCACTAAAAATATTACTATCGTAATTAGTACATAAGCGTATAACCCGAAGGGATAGCAAGATGCAGTGCTAAAACAAATAGTTCCTGTAAATTATCTCGTGATCATGTAGGTACTTATGTCCCTTCTCCACCCTCTCGTAATCCAAAATGGTTTTCTTTAAATAATTCTCATAAGGTCATCCCTATTGGACGTTATACCCCATAGCGCTAATTCTATATTTTTCAAATTTGATTTTTACCACAAAAATAAGAGCCAAACTCAGAGTTATTTAAGGAACTCCCCTATCACTAATTTAATCAATACATGATTTACTTCTAATATTTAAATTTGCAGTATTCTCATTAGGGTTTTTATTTTTTCTTATAATCAATATTAATATCAATAGTAATTGATTTTAATCACTTATATCTATTAAATTTATTATTACTATTACTATTATTATTGTTTATTATTATTATTATTATTATTATTATTATTATTATTATTATTATTATTATTATATTAATGATATAGGTATTCTCCTGGACAACAAACTTTATTTCCACTATCATGTTGACCATGTAATTTCGCAGTCATTGAAATTACTTGGACTTATTAAATTTATTACTTCATCATTTAAGAAAGTTGACTGTTTTTTATGTCTGTACTGCGCCCTGGTTAGATCTAAGTTAGAATATGCTAATGTTGTTTGGAATTCCATTACCTTAACTGACTCTCTCAGGTTAGAGAACGTTCCAAAATTATTTGTTGCTGCGTGCTTTGATAAATTCTTTACTAACCAGATGTATTATGATTATGACAGAATTCGAAGCCTCTTAGGGCTCCAAACTCTCTAATCGCGTAGACTTTATTGTTACGCCCTTTTTGTTTTTAATATTTTCAATAGCATAATTTCTTGTAAATTATCCCTTGATTATGTAGGTATTCTTGTCCCTTCACGGGCCTGTCGCAATCCTCATTTTTTTTTTCTCAATAACTCTTAAAGATGAGACATACAGGCCGTTTTATACACAGCGCTAACTCCGGATTTGTTGAGTTCGACTTCTATCACAAAAGAAAAGCAAAACTCAGAGAGTTATTTAAGGAATTCCCTTACAACTAATTTACTTTTTTTTTGTAATAATTATTCATCAGTATGTATCATTATTTAGATACTATCGATTATTTAGTTGTGTTATTATACCTGGCTTTATGGTACTTGAGTACTTTTCAGTGCTGTCCTACCATAGGTCTCACGACTGTTGGCAGCAGGAAATTGAAATTGAAATTTTTCTTATATTTTAATAACTATTTATTTGTATTTATCATTACTTAGCTGTGATTATTTATTTTCTTACATATGTAATAATTTTTCTCACACGGCAGGTACTTGTGTACTTTTCAGTGCTGGCCTGTTATGGGTCTTGTGACGGTTGACCAGCATTATAGTAAAATAAAGTGAAATTGAATTTAAATTTCAAATTTCAGTGTATTTAACATGCATGTTCTAGAGATAAAAAAATTATATCAACTCATGACATAAAACTATCAACTTAGACCAACAGTATGCCCTAATACTCCACGCTCAGCCCTAGCGCCTAGCTGTTTATTAATTACTTATAGCTGTTCAATTTTAGGAAACAAATTTTCCCAAATAACTATTTAGTGGGTTTATAATTCACTGAAATAGTCCAATTTTGGTAGGAGAAACCTAAATGATACCCGTAAAAGCTAATAAATCTACTTTCACATATTCATAGGTCAAGTAGGGTTATTTAAAACTGTAATTTATATATGTAAATGCTACTATCAATATTTATGAAAGAGCCATAATAATATAGTAAAATGTGATCAATGCTGCCCGCCAATAAGCGACTCTTTTATAAACGTTTCTTTTCTAAAATATGGCTTTAGATTTAATCTTACTGCCTTCTATTGGTTAAAGTCATAAAAAAAAAGGTGAAAACAAATATGTCTAGGGGAAGGTGGAATAGTCAAGTAGAAAGTGTTTCAACTACTACTCCTGCGGACTGTAGACCTCACTCCCTCCATGTTATTACAGTGTTACTAGTAGTTATATGAACAGTAGACCTCGCTCCCTCCATGTTATTATCGTTACTACAGTCTTACTAGTAGTTCTGTGAACAGTAGACCTCGCTCCCTCCATGTTATTATCGTTACTACAGTCTTACTAGTAGTTCTGTGAACAGTAGACCTCACTCCCTCCATGTTACTACAGTGTTACTAGTAGTTCTATGAACAGTAGACCTCACTCCCTCCATGTTATTACAGTGTTACTAGTAGTTCTATGAACAGTAGACCTCACTCCCTCCATGTTATTACAGTGTTACTAGTAGTTATATGAACAGTAGACCTCGCTCCCTCCATGTTATTATCATTAATAAAGTGTTACTAGTAGTTCTGTGAACAGAAGACCTCGGTTCCACCATGTTATTACAGTGTTACTAGTAGTTATATGAACAGTAGACCTCGCTCCCTCCATGTTATTATCGTTAATAAAGTGTTACTAGTAGTTATATGAACAGTAGACCTCGCTCCCTCCATGTTATTGCAGTGTTACTAGTAGTTATATGAACAGTAGACCTCACTCCCTCCATGTTATTACAGTGTTACTAGTAGTTCTATGAACAGTAGACCTCACTCCCTCCATGTTATTACAGTGTTACTAGTAGTTCTATGAACAGTAGACCTCACTCCCTCCATGTTATTACAGTGTTACTAGTAGTTCTATGAACAGTAGACCTCACTCCCTCCATGTTATTACAGTGTTACTAGTAGTTCTATGAACAGTAGACCTCACTCCCTCCATGTTATTACAGTGTTACTAGTAGTTCTATGAACAGTAGACCTCACTCCCTCCATGTTATTACAGTGTTACTAGTAGTTCTATGAACAGTAGACCTCACTCCCTCCATGTTATTACAGTGTTACTAGTAGTTCTATGAACAGTAGACCTCACTCCCTCCATGTTATTACAGTGTTACTAGTAGTTCTATGAACAGTAGACCTCACTCCCTCCATGTTATTACAGTGTTACTAGTAGTTCTATGAACAGTAGACCTCACTCCCTCCATGTTATTACAGTGTTACTAGTAGTTATATGAACAGTAGACCTCACTCCCTCCATGTTATTACAGTGTTACTAGTAGTTCTATGAACAGTAGACCTCACTCCCTCCATGTTATTACAGTGTTACTAGTAGTTCTATGAACAGTAGACCTCACTCCCTCCATGTTATTACAGTGTTACTAGTAGTTCTATGAACAGTAGACCTCACTCCCTCCATGTTATTACAGTGTTACTAGTAGTTATATGAACAGTAGACCTCACTCCCTCCATGTTATTACAGTGTTACTAGTAGTTCTATGAACAGTAGACCTCACTCCCTCCATGTTATTACAGTGTTACTAGTAGTTCTATGAACAGTAGACCTCACTCCCTCCATGTTATTACAGTGTTACTAGTAGTTATATGAACAGTAGACCTCACTCCCTCCATGTTATTACAGTGTTACTAGTAGTTCTATGAACAGTAGACCTCACTCCCTCCATGTTATTACAGTGTTACTAGTAGTTCTATGAACAGTAGACCTCACTCCCTCCATGTTATTACAGTGTTACTAGTAGTTCTATGAACAGTAGACCTCACTCCCTCCATGTTATTACAGTGTTACTAGTAGTTCTATGAACAGTAGACCTCACTCCCTCCATGTTATTACAGTGTTACTAGTAGTTCTATGAACAGTAGACCTCACTCCCTCCATGTTATTACAGTGTTACTAGTAGTTCTATGAACAGTAGACCTCACTCCCTCCATGTTATTACAGTGTTACTAGTAGTTCTATGAACAGTAGACCTCACTCCCTCCATGTTATTACAGTGTTACTAGTAGTTCTATGAACAGTAGACCTCACTCCCTCCATGTTATTACAGTGTTACTAGTAGTTATATGAACAGTAGACCTCACTCCCTCCATGTTATTACAGTGTTACTAGTAGTTATATGAACAGTAGACCTCACTCCCTCCATGTTATTACAGTGTTACTAGTAGTTCTATGAACAGTAGACCTCACTCCCTCCATGTTATTACAGTGTTACTAGTAGTTATGTGAACAGCTGACCTCACTCCCTCCATGTTACTACAGTGTTACTAGTAGTTATGTGAACAGTAGACCTCACTCCCTAAATTCAAATACTGTTAAGGCTATCATTTTAATATAAGGCCTATGTCATCCGTTTTTAACGCTAATGTGGGTACATTTTCTCTCAACTACATCTCTCCTTCCTAACCCTCTTGAATTAAGACGTTAATAACCTTGCTGTTAAACATAATAGTTAAATAATATTACGCTCTAATATTACGCCCATCGACGTGGTTTGTGAAATATTTGGTCACGGGATCTTTTGTGCGTGTTTGAACTATTTTAAAAAGTATGAATTATGCGTCCCTCCTTGTGTTCAGCTCAGCACAGAAGGGCTTGGGGGAAGGGATGAAAGGGTACTGAGAGGGGAGGAATGTGAAGATAGGTGAAGCAAAGCTTTGGTAAGCATCTGGTACACTCTGAGGCAGATGTTTGTCAATATTTGAGTTGGATGAAAGACATTTAAACAATGTCTTGTAAGGCTTGTAAGTTGTATTACTTAGGAAAATCACTAAAAAATTAAAAAATTATAGAGTATCCAACATTGACCCAAAAAAATTATATCATACATCTATCGGAATTGTCACTAGATTGTCAAATAGCTCCAAAACAGATCCTTTGATTTATGAATAGTTTAGATGAGGACAGATTCAGGATATTTTTTTAACCTTTAAAAAAAATTAATTTTTTATAGCTTTTTGTCTTTAAGTTAACATCCTTGAAACGATATCTACTATCTAATGACTACGGACGACACTCTTGCAATAGACTGCATTTTGGATGACAAGAATATGGGGTTCGAATCCCAGTAGGTTGTCCTTAGGGTGGATTTCCCCAAAATTGTTTTTTACCCTCCTTCCATCAGAATGCTGGTACACTTCCTCTTAATTCAACCTTGCTCCTCCCTAACACATTAAAGTAATTAGTAAATATTTAAACCCTAACGGTTATGGAGACGTGATGACAAAAATAATTACGAATATTACTAGAAACACTTTCATATATTCAGACTTAAAATCAGCTTTCAGTTGTTACTTTTAAAAGTTATTATTATGTCTGAATAGCAATCTAATATTAATATGAGGCTAAAATATAGCCATTCAATGTTGAATACAGTTTTTTTTATCTTCTACACATGACAATGTACCACGATTAGACTAAAAAATATTGGGCATAAATCTATAGAATTTTCAGTTGACTTGACCTTTTTTCCCAAATATCCAAATGTTTTGTGATTTGGTTGAGGATATAGCTAGAGGTGCACTAAGTAAATTTAGTTTGCAAATTGTTATGTTAACATAATATCGTGTTTAGAAAGTTCACGTTAATTTAACGTACAAGAGAACAAGTAAATATTTGTAACCATGTTTGTTCACACTCCAGTGTCAATTACAGCTAACATTAGCTTTTCTTGATGCCCGAACGGGTAGTAAGACGCGTTGACAAAAAAAGTAACTTTAAAATGTAAGCTAAGACCCAACACAAGTGGGCACGTGGACAAAGACGCTAGTCTCGTATTGAATGATTTACTGGTGAAAAGGATGTTGGAATTAGAAACCCTGTCGGGTGTATTGTGGAGGATTTTCCTAAAATGGTATATATCTCTAAATTTTACCTTGCTCCTATTAGTATAAATATATAGATAGATGGTTGGTAAGGCGCGGAATATGGGATCAAGCTACTTTAATAAAAACGTGACTAGGATGGTCAAACCTGCTTCAGTGGTAAAACGGTTTAAGGAATAGATTTTCAACCTTTTTCACCTCTCAACCCACTGAACAAGGCGCTAAAATTGTCAAGGCACATCATCAGATATTGTATCATTAAAATAGCGAGTATCAATATTGTGTTTAAAATATAAATAGCTAAAATTATAATAATATTAATTGTATTATTTTTTTAACGTTGTTGGCTATAGATTTAAAAAGGTTTATTTTTATTCCTCAAATTTTGTTCTTGCTCATTTTGGAAATTCCCCCAAACTCCTGTTTCACACCGGTTGAAAAACGCTGGTCCAAGGTGATACTCTCGTGCTAGACTGGCTGGCTAATGATTGAGAGATTGAGGTTCGAATCCTGTCTGGTCTACTGAGGGTGATTTTTTTTCCATAGATGGCTTCCCACTCACCTTCCATGCAAATGCAGGTATATTACATATAAAATGCTTCCTCTCTCATCCCTACCCCATTAGATTAATTATCATATATTTGGGGAGCCTGATTATTTAATAAGACGAAATGATGAAAAAAAAGGATGGTAAATGATGAGTTTAATAAACTTCAGAAGCCTGGAGATAAAAAATGAAAATATAATCGTGGGGAGTTAGCTTCCTGCAGTTCAACCAAGGATTGAAGTTGGACCTCTTAAATCAAGAGCCAATCAACAAGTAGAAACAAAATTGTGGCGAAATTAGATAGTAAGATAATTCATACATTTCGGCTGTAGAGTGATTCAAATCTGTGTAGTTGAGTTGCGGCCTAATCTTGAAATCGTGTACGAGTTGTGGCCAGGCTTTTTGAGAGACACGTATGAGTTGCGGCCCACTCACTTGAGAGAGAGGTATGAGTTGCGTCCACCTAATTATCAGTGTGATTTCTATCATGCTGTCTTAAATTTCAGATATAAACTATCATCATCTCATGTTGACATCCCTCGTAATATCCAAACTTCCTCAGATCTGGTCGTTCTATGGTTTTGGCAAAAATATTAAGGTTTATTAGGTTAGGCTAAGCTAGGTTAGGTTAGGTTAGGTCAGTTTAGGTCAACAGCCTGGGCTGCAATTTGTACGTGGCTCTAAATATGTGTGGATAAAATTCAAACAACTCGCAACTCACCTGCAGACATTCAAATGGTAAGGTATCCGATATTATTTGCGTGTGGCTATACAAAGCGTGAGAGCGGCGCTAAAACCTCACAGCTGGTTAATGTCACACAGACCATGTTACCGGAGGTTGGGGGCCAAAGGGGGTGGTCTTGTGTCCGTCACAGAACCCGGCTATCTTGATATCTTGCCTGTTAAGCCTTTGGGATTACTTAAAGCATCTACTCTTGAGGAATTTTATGGACAATATAAAATCACAGCACGCATTTGACAGGACAACTACATTCATAAAACATCGGCTCCATCTTAAAAATACGCAAATACCTTATTCGTTTATTATTATTGTAGTTGATGACTTCAGTGGTTTACTCACGATGTTGACGGATTTTAACCGATCGATTATAATCCGTAGTAAAACTTCCTTCGAAGAAGGAGTAAAGCAGTCGGTTCCAGGTAAATTGTGGCACGTAACAAATCCTAGAAGGTATATGAGGTAACTCTCCGACCAAATTTGTAGGCTCTTTTTCCCTCACGCATGGAAATTCAGTGCGGAAAGCGACAGAAAACCACCGCACATTCAAGACATCCCTAGTAAAACTGTTTTCTTCTAGATTGGGACGGTGGGCGACACGCGCGCTGCTCCGGATGGACGGGAATCATAAGAACCACCCTCTATTATTATTAATTGTAAGTATCCACATCGTTGGACATGCGGACTAAACGTGAGGCTCCTTTGACGGCAACGGGTGGTTCGGAGCTTTGATTCTGGACGCGTGTATTGAGGGTAATTAAAAAAAATTGTTTCCAGTTTTCCTTCTACATTTATTAAAAATTTTACCTTAATATCTCGCATTAAAGTAATTCAATGTGGATAACCAGGATCGGTTGTAAATAAGCGGTGTAAAAATAAAGTTCATCAAATTTAGATCACGAAATATTTTCATTTTCATTAATTCGAATTATTTAACGTGTACTTTCTGAACCAACTTATTATATCAGCACACGACTATCAAACTAACTGAAATATAGAACAGAACCAACAACCAGCTCCCAAACAGTAATTTATCAGTGTGGAAAAGGAAACCCACATTCTACCAATAGTAAATTTTTCAGCTATGCAAGGAATAGAACCCGGGAACCTTGGCTCAGTAGACATACACGCTACCCACTGAACAAAGGGCTTTCACCACACGAATTAAAAAGGCTGAGTGAAATAAAGGTTACATTAGACTATTGTAGAATATCCATGGAATGGAAATGTAGTCATAGCTTTAAGAGCGTTCATCATAGCAGGCCTAACTCAACTCCCAGCTCGTTTGTGTGTGAGCGTGCAAGGTATGGGAGGGAGTAAAGGGGAAAAGAAAAGACCTAAAATATGACAGAAATGCACTCGTATTTGAATAAATTCTCGAAGTTTTCCCAGGTGACGATGGGGGACAAAGCGACCCAGTTTATTCTTAATAACTAAAATATGTCCCTATTATGACAGAATAAAGATTTGTGCACACTGCTTAAATCTGTGAAGCCATTTTAAATGGTCAAAAATTGCCTTTTCAATGCAGTTTGTATCCAAATATCATTTATTATTTCAACATTGACTGTATCACAGAGTTGATTGGCATGTGACACACGCTCTTGACTGTATCACAGAGTTGATTGGCATGTGACTCACGCTCTTGACTGTATCACAGAGTTGATTGGCATGTGATGCAAGCTCTTGACTGTATCACAGAGTTGATTGGCATGTTACACACGCTCTTGGCTGTATCATAGAGTTGATTGGCATGTGATGCAAGCTCTTGGCTGTATCAAAAAGTTTATTGGCATGTGATGCACGCTCTTGACTGTATCAAAAGGTTGATTGGCATGTGATGCACGCTCTTGACTGTATCACAGAGTTTATTGTCATGTGATGCACGATCTTGATAACTAGATTATAAATAATATCTATTTTTATTGAAGTCTTCTTTAAACCCAATACACACAATTTCTTGACATATTTATTGCCACGAGAAAATGTTCACATGACACCAATAACGTATATGAGGTGTCTGTCAATTCCAAGGGTGGTCATGGGTGGACTCCCCCCAACCACACTCTTCATTCGGCCATGATACCGGTACCTCCCAGGATTTCGTATCAGATCAGGAATCGAAAGATTGGCAGACCAATATTTGTTGTTTTCCCTTACCTTCTGCAATACCAAAAACACAAGGATACCTTGGTTCTCTCAGACTTAACCTAATCTCGCGCTTCGTCAAACATGAGACATATGGTGAGTTGGAGCGAAGCGAGGTCTTCTCCTTAGGATTGCTCCCAATAAAAGAAGGCCCACTGAAAAATTTGTCGAACCGACAACTGGAAAGTGGAGAAATGAACGAGATGAAATGTTGCTTGTAATTCAAGGTATATTCGAATCTAACCAGTTCATAAAAATAAAATATTCTGGGTATATAAACACTTATCTTAAAATATAGATTATAAATAAAATCAGTTTTAGTTTAAAAAATTACCATTTTAGGGCATTAAAAATTATGTCTTAGCTTAAAATCTCGACTTTTCTGGTTCTTACTACATCAAAGACTCGTAATTATTTTATTTAGTAGCATAATATTGTAAACATCTCAGAATTTCGGCAAAAGTAGGACAGCTTATTACTATTGAACTTTTGATTTACTACCCATTCGCTGGTTGTTTAAGTATAAAGAAGGTAGAACTTAGAGGAAATTTAACCGTATTTGCTTGGACGTAGGTGGGGAAATCATTTAGGAAACAAAAACTCGGGTCTCAAGCGGGATTCAAATCTTGATCTCCCCGTAAATCCATCTTATTTTGAAAGTGACGTCTTAGGCCATTTTACCACTAAAGTAAGCTATTATAGTAAATATCTGGAACAATTTTTTGTACATACTAAAAAGATTATCCTAACTAGAAAAATACATTTCTAGTCAACACAGAGAAGAAAATTTTCAACTTCTAGTTTTCAAATAGTACTAGTGGATCGCTGCAGCGATTTCTGCAGATTATTGAACTAAAATGTATTCCAAACTTTTTATTGGGAAAAGTTCTATAATTTAATTTTTCCTCGCCCTGAACTTACTGTATTTGTAAGAATGTGAAAAGATATATGGGGTTCATAAAACATTTCTTTTAAATATCATATCCTCAAAATTAAGCGGTAAAATGAAAACATTGCTTAACTTATGTATTTGTATTGTGCTACTATTTGCTAAAATGAACATCAAAACCCATTATTTGTAAAAAAATTAACCCAAAACTCATACTTATATAGTTAAAATGGCTATTTTTAAACATAACTATGGATCATTTGATCGTTTCTGAGCTTATAATACATACCTAAACATATTTAAACATCATTTTATTATGCACGAAACAAAACGTAGACAATGTTTTCACGAACTTAACAACTTAACCTTTTAATTTTCGAACTATGCTCAATATTATTGATTTAAATGCGAATTAACAATAACAACATTCCTACCATAATAATAAAAGGAAGTGTTTGTCTGTGTGTGTGTTTGTTTGTTTGTGTGCGATCCCCAGCCAAATTTACGGGAGGCAGAGATCTGAAATTTTTAACATAGGTGGATGGAAGGGGGTCCAAATGCACCTTGAAGCCGGATTTTTAAATTTTAAATTTGATTTTTAATTAGGCTATTTATAATAATTTTGTTTGTAATTACGTTTCAGAGATAACTTTTCAAAATTAAATCGGGCACCATGTGAGGAAGGGGGCTTATATAATTCTTATACCACAGTGTGTCACGGGCAGTGCCGTACGGGATTGATAGCATAAAGTTAATGTTTCCCCAGTCTAGGCATCTCAAGTTAGATGTGTTTTGACTAGGATCCAAAGAGAAATATTCATCCAAAGAGAAAATTGTGATGTGTTCGGACCAACAATTAAATATTGAGTTATTATTTAGCCAAAGAGATATATTTTATTCAGAGATTTACAGCCATTCAGAAAATAACAGTTTCCATGGTGATTAGACAAAGAATAAAAAAATTAAATTCATTGATAAAAAAATTAATGTAATTAAATTATTTTTTAAGGTAAATATTAATATTTACCAGCCACTTGCCTGTGCTCTATTTTTGCAAATAATTTTCTTATTTTTTAAATCTTGAGATATCCAAATATTGAATGGTACAAGGCACATACATTTATTTGTTTATTTACTGTATTATGTATGCCCAACTGACATAATTATTTGAGAAACAAGTAAGGTCTGACAGGTTTCCGAGCTCAAGGTCCAACATAAATGTTTGAATTATCAGGAACATCTAACCTGATTCAAAGCTCAATATAAATATTTTAGCTCCCAGAAGGGTCTAACTATCTTCAGAACTGGATACTCAATATAGATATATGAGCTACCTGGAGGGTTTGACCTAATTCAGAACTGGAGGCTCAATATACATATTTGAGCTCCCAGGAGGGTTTAACCAGATCCAGGGGCTCAATATACATCTTTGAGCTCCCATGAGGGCTTAACCAGATTCAGAACTGGAGGCTCAATATACATATTTGAGCTCCCAGGAGGGTTTGACCTTATTCAGATCTGGAGATTTAATATGCATATTTGAGCTCTCAGGAAGGTTTGACCTTATTCAGAGCTCGAGATTCAATATAAATATTTGACCTTCCAGAAAAATCTGACCTATTTCAAAGCTGGAGGTTCAATATACATATTTGATCTCCTAGAAAGATCTGACCTAATTCAGAGCTGGAGGTCCAATATACATATTTGAGCTCCCAGAAACATCTAACATATTTCAAATCTGAAGGCTCAGTATACATATTTGATCTCCCAGAAAGATCTGACCTAATTCAGATCTGGAGGTCCAATACACGTATTTGAGCTCCAAAGATGGATTGACAGGATTCATTCTCCAAAGTCTATACTCTCTGCGGTGTTATTGTGTCGAAGGTACGGAGGAAAAGAGAGGGTGCAAATGTTGGAGAGGGAAACCAAGCTTTCCTCCGACTGTGCACAGTTGCTTAGGCGCTAAACCATGTGAAAACACATCCCGACACTCAACACAATGCGGCATCGTCGCACCTTCACGTACACACACACACAAAAGTAACTAAACCAGAACAGGGCATTGGACGAGGATTAACCCACCGGGATTTTCTAGACATCCCCCTCTGGAGGTGACAAGGCGTAGTCAGTGTTATCATATGTTTTATACAGGATGACCCACAAGTAACAATAAATGTTCACAAAATACTACACCATATTGATTATTTATTGGTTTTATTTATCGGCTGTGGATTGATAACATATTTGGACTGACTCTTTCAGCTACATTATGTCCCACAAGCTATAAAATATGTTCACAAAATCCTAAAACGAATTATTTATGATCCACTTGGGCCACCCAAATGAAATATCAAGTGTATGTGGATAAAAAAAATTGACTTGCACAAAATTTTGGAAGAAAATACATTTTTTTACTACCGTAGATTATTTATCTACCAGTTATTGGGAGAGATCTAACATCACTTACCATTGGTCTGAGTATCATTCATAGTAATAATTAAATTTAAAGCATTTGTATTTTATCTTAGAGTAGGCCAGTCAACCCTTTTGCTGTGTGCTTATTGGCTTTCGACTATTATCTTCAATCCAAATACAAACGTTCGTTCGACTCCAACTTGAGAGCTTTAAAAAATAGATTTGCCATGCGCTAATAAGGCAAGATTTGTAAACTCACCTTTCCTACATTTCTGGTAAAATACAAGTAACAATTCCTACTACCCGCTTTGGTAGTGGCATGTTCTATAACGCTACGCTTGCAGTATATTAGACTGCCGATGACGGAGAGATCATGGTTTGAATCTCGGTCTGATGTACTGAAGGTGTTTTTTCCAAAATGGTTTTCCACTTTACCTCCACACAAATGCGTGTACACTTCCTATAAATATAACCTTCCTAATTCCTAAAACCATTAGCGTAATTTACACATAAGATTATAACCCGAACGGGTAGTAAGACGTGGTTATAAAAAATCTATAAGGATTTACTAAATTTCGTCTTTCATTTTTTTTAATAAAAACACTTGACAAAATACGAAAGTATGAAGTTGTTATTTCTGCGAATTTGACTGTACAGATATTATGTACAGTACATTCACACTGCTTGACGCAATATCACGTGGTTAAGGACACGGAGGATGTAAACAGAATTAAAAACCAAACGGTAGGACTTAAGGGCTGTAAGGAGACGAAGCTTAGGGAACATGTAGATGAGACTTGGATATCCCCTAAAAGTGTATACATTTATGGATACCATAAAAACCAGCTCCCAACTGAAACTCCATATGTTGGTCTATTATGGAAGTTTGTATGAACGTCGACCTTAGGTTGATCTCTGATGCTTTAACAGTCGCTTTGTATCTAGACGAAGAGTTGACACGTTTTGAACCAAGTGAGGGTTAGTGAATCTTTTCACTAGGTTGAGCAGCTAACACCGCGTGTAGTGTCGACCCTGTTTCACAATGGTGCCAACGTCACAGTGAGACACTTCTCTCCCTTCCCTGACCTGGCGGGTAACCTTCATTCGCGTGGTGTAATCCTCCGTGAAATTAATGTGCGTTGTTATTTAAATCACGGTGTGCCATCCTAAGTTTGTAGTGTGCGTCCACGCATGCGTGGAAAATAAGGGTTTTTCATGTTGGTGTGTATGTTAATTGGTCCAAATTCATGTGAGGGTTGGTTGTTTGGTAGGGGAGTTTAGGATTTACAAATAACTTCACTGTGTCATTCCGTATGATATGCACATGCACGGATATTTTTTAAAGGAACATAAATCGAAGTGCACATTACTTGAGATTACACTTAGGATCAATAAACTAAAAATAGTCAAGTTAAAGACTTCCAGCAAGACATACATCTTTAAACGTTACTACTTTCTCTCGACACCTTAGAAAGAAAATATTGTGATCATAAAAAAAATTGTACTGTAGATTTTTATAAATGTCACATGACCCCATGAAACCAAAAATTAGTTTTCGCAATGCCTTCTGTTTATCTGTCTGAACTAGAGCCTAAACTATTTTTACCGATTGGGCTAAAACTTGGTATCTGGGGTTTTCATACAATACAATTATATAGGCTATAAAAGATGATACTGGATGCATGGTATCTGTCCCTGGGTAAACTACCCTATCTCTACTATATTTCTGAACCATACAGAGGTCTTTAGTTTGACAACATCCTCTGATGAAGTAACTGACACAACTGTCCTGCTAGTCAATCAGTTTGTCCCTACATGAACTCCAGGTCATGAACCGGCCTTTCATCCATAACTGGAATTTACATGGACAGTACAGAAGACATTGTCTCAAGGCCAGAAATGTAATCCTAAGCTAGGCGGCCGTCCTAGGTTGTAACTATTCCTAGTTTCAACTATGCATTTCTGTAGCTACACATTCTTAATTTTGAGTGTACACTCTGCTCAACATATTTTTGGATCCCAACAATTATATTAAATTAAACTATGATTATCAATCATTGTGAGCATTTAAGCGAGTTTATCATTATAGATAGGGACTTTTATGAGTGGTTAAGCAACAAAAATGTTACTTTAGTACAAATTAAAAAACTAGGGTATAATAGTTTTTGAGAGGAAAATTTAAAAACTAATATAATCTTTTAACAGGCTATATACTCTACTCTGAAATATTTTTTTACTACATTTAAATCGTTTAAAAAATGGTTTGATTGCTACCTATATGAAAACTTGTCTCAATGTTGCGAAGATTCACTTAAAATTCCGTGTTTCTCAAGCATTCTATATAGAGCCTCCTTGTTTCCTTGGTGTTAAGCCCGAGGTTTAATATTGAATGTTAAGTTAATTTTAAATGCTTAGTTCTAGATCATCGAACGCTTGCCATACACCAACAAAGATATGTCGAGTAACTTGAATGTATTTATTTACAAATGTTTCATTGACAAATTTCCGATTACAGTGTCCAGGTGTCATTTTTCAATTTACGAATAAGATAGATGTTTTTCCACCACGTCTTACTACCCGTTTGGACTATACGCTTATGTACTAATTACGTTAATGGATTAAGGTATTAGGAAGGTGATATTTAAAGGAAGTGTATCCGAATTTGCGTGTTTGTAGGGAGAGTGGAAAACCATTTTGGGGGAAAACCCCTTCAGTACATCCAACCGAGATTTGAACTTTGAGTTCCCCGTCATCGGCAGTCTAGTCTACTTGCAAGAGTAGTGCGTTAGACCACGTGGCCACCAAAGAGGGTAGTAAGATAATTGATACGGCCATATCCATAACGTATAGTTCACTTAGATCTTCTAAGCATTGTTAGTTCTGTATATTTAATAGTACAAGTGCTCATTCTCTTCCATTGAATTGGATCTCACGTTTTCTTCGTTTCCTCCGAAAGGTAGCACTCTTACCTTGCATGGACTCCTTACTGTGTAGCGTATACGATACATGGAAATGGTGAAATCTATCAAGGTAAGACTGCTTGTTTACCTTTCAGGGTAAACTGAGTGTACGATGTATGGAAATGGTGAGATCCATCAAGGTAAGTCTGCTTGTTACCTTTCAGGGTAAAATGAGTATACGATTTCATTGTACTCGGCAACATAAAGCAGACCCCTGAATCGCCGTTTGCTGTGGTATCAATGATGTAGCTCATAGTAGCCAATTATTTACACATGTCCATCACAGACTTTGCTTTAAAATATGAGTGATGGATTCTGATGCCGGTACGATCCCTGGATAGCTCAGTGGCAGAGCATTGGCGTGCTGATACAAGTATTCCTACTTCGATTCCCGTGTCCACGTGCCATCTTTAAATCTACGAATAAGCACGTTTTTTTTACATAACCTTTACATTTTTCTTGTATGTACCTAGATGGTCTTGGGGTGAAGTTCTTGCCTCAGGACCCGATGTTCGTGGGATCAAATCCAGCCGAGGTCAACGTATTTTTCTTGAGCGATAAACATCTATAGCACAGCTTCCTTCTGAGGAGAAGTTAAGCCGTTGGTCCCATGTTGATTGTGTTACGTAAAAGAACCCTGAAAGGTATGTGAAAATACCTTTGCCAGAAAAATTGGTAGGGCCTTTCGCTCTCGCTCATAGAAATTTTCGTGTTCCGATATAATCAGTCGGTTCAGAAAATGCACGTTAAATACCTCAAATAAATCAATAGAATTAAATTGTTCTCATCCCTTAACAAAACACTTATTGGTCAGTTATCAACGAAAACAGTTCCATGTGAGGTAAGTAATGCAGGGCTTGTGTATGATTGGTTAAATGGGACAGAATGGGGGGATTAATGATATAGGTAGGCTTACACTTTTTATAAACCTTGACTACTTTGGGAATAATCCAATCCATGCTACTGGATCTCTCATTTTCAGAATTTCTATGTTCAAATACTGTCTTCTAAACTTGGATAGTTACAGATTTTGATATATATATAGACATATCTCATTCATTCATTAAAGTATTAAAATTGTCAAATATTTCCCGATTGTCTAGAATCTTGAGGTTTAGTAGGATCTTTGATGTCGCAATTCGGCCACATCTACTCTAGAGAAATAGTTGTGTCTACTTCTAATAAAAAATAAAATACCCTTAGAGTGGATTTTTTGAACACTAGCTATTGTTAGAATGATTTCTAGTGCGAACTTTTAATTCTATGATTGAAAAACAATTTATAAATATCACTGGAGTTTTTATATTTATTTGAAATAAGTTTTTTATGTGTTTCTTACTGTCAGTTAAAAATTCAAATGTTTTTGTAATAATTACACTTCGGATGTGATTCTTCGGTATAGAACAAACTGGATTGGACACATCCTTAAGAGGAAATGTCTTCTGCACTACGTCATAGAAGGCAAGATTTAGGGAAAGAAAAGCTTAGGATGAAGGAGGATTCAAATAATGAATGACTTGAAGGAAAGAAGAAAGTTCTTGGAACTGAACGAGGAAGCAGAGGACAGAGAACATTGGGGGTCTAAGTTCACTGACACGAGGAATGGAACTATCCTTAGACCTAACGCCTAATAGTAAGAATAAAATGTATAGTTGAAAATTATGTGGACCTAATTTGATCAATATTGAGCTACTTAGGCCTATATATTAAAAATGTTTTTAGTTCTTACAATATAATAATTATTTAACCGTGCACACCTTACACAAATATCTTGGACTATATTTCATTAATTTTCCTTGACATTATCAATACACAGAAAAAAAAATGTTAAGTTTGGCAGAGGTGTAGAGATTTAAAATCATTTAGTCACCAATAGCTATATATTATTATTAAACACTTGAATAAATATTTAAATATTTGTTTTATTAAATGATGGCATCTAGACTGCATCTACCTTGTTTGAATGGTTTTTAAAATTTCATTATTTTTTTTTGTGGCATAAATACTGTGCCTTTTGAAATTAACAGCTTATAGTTCTATAAAAAAATATTGTTATGGACCTCTCAGCTTAATTGTGTTGGATTATAAAAATGTTTCACAGTCATGTATTAAAGTTTTAGCGCTTTGGCAGAAAAACTTCAATAAAAAACGCTCAAGTATTTGAGATAACTAAGAAAATAGAGTGGAAGGTTTACAACAATATTTGTTACAGAATTATGAATAGTAGGTTTCATAAATAATAGCCATTTTTCCACACAAAAAACATACATTATAATGTTCATGTTAAAAATAAATGGTACGGCACACCGCACAGACTTTCTCTCTCTTTCTATAAACTCGTAAGATTTCTGAACGGAATAATGTTAATTGTATCATCACCACTCCACATAAGAACACGCATAAAATAATATACAATGATATAGGATCAATTAAAAAGAGGCGCATCTTTGTCCACCTAAGAACATTTCAAACAGTTTAATGTCTTCCAAAAGGGTCAACACTTCGTATTAAAATTTCGATTTCTGGTTAAAATTTTAACATTTTATAAGATGTTGCAGATCTTCAAGTCACCGCATTGATATTTAATTATTCATTTATACATTTTGACCAATAAAAAATGTAAATATTGACTATTGAGTCTAAAATGGAGATAGATCATTGCTATGCAAACATTTCTCCTAAGAGATTTAAGGAAAAATAACATACTTTTTTAGATACTTATATTTAATTACTCTATGGCATTGGAGAATTATTGCGTTAAGACTTAAGTAGTATATGTTTACAA
>CABFWB010000408.1:5610-25580 GCA_902151455.1 Timema bartmani | reverse complement strand
ACAGACAGACAGACAGACAGACAGACGGAAATTCAAAAACCACTTTTTCGGATTCAGGAAGTCATGAAACGTCAAAATTCATCAAAATCTCGAGTTCGATTTTTTTTGACGATCACCATACTTTCTCTACCTGTAAGATAGAGAGAAAGTAAAAATCTATAGTGGTAGGCACACCCTTATGGCCGAAAGACTCGATGCAGAGTCGACTCTATAATCTAGCTAGTTTGTAGAATGTGTTGGCCTACTGGTATCAGTTGATTCAGAAAATTCACATTAAAATTATATGGTAAATAAATATCACATGTAACTATTATCTAACAGAAAAAAATTGTCTGATTGCTGTAGCGATGTGTTACTTTGTTGACAATACCTGAGCATTATCTTTCTATTTATGAGGCAACCGGAGCAACATCTGGTTAATTATGAGACAACCTAACCAACATTTTGTTAATTATGAGACAATCTGAGCAACATCTTGTTAATTATGAGACAACCTAACCAACATTTTGTTAATTATGAGACAATCTGAGCAACATCTTGTTAATTATGAGACAACTTGGGCAACATATTTTTAATTACTAGACAACCTGAAAATCTGGTTAATTATGAGGCAACCTGAGCAACAAATTGTTAATTATGAGACAAGCTGAAAATATGGTTAACTATGAGGCAACCTGAGCAACAAATTGTTAATTATGAGACAACCTGAAAATCTGGTTAGTTATGAGGCAATCTGAGCAAAAAATTGTTAATTATGAGACAACCTGAACATCTAGTTAATTATGAGACAATCTGACCAGCATTTTGTTAATTACTAGACAACCTGAGCATCTGGTTAATTATGAGGCAACATGAGTAGCATATTGTTAATTTTGAGACAACCTGTGCAACATCTTGTTAATTATTAAGAAACCTGAGCACCACATTGTTATTTATGAGGCAGCCTTAAAAATATCTTGAGAACTATGAGGCAGCCTGAGAAACGTTTTTTTATTTGTGAGGTAGCGTCAGCAACATCTTGCTATTTATGAGGCAATATAGAGCTAAACAACATCTTATTTATGAGGCGTGTGAATTATGGCTTTACTCCCAACATTTTTTGAATGGATGAAACAACTCGTCTTGTTTAGATTTGTTGCTTCTGGTTAAGTACTATTAAATTGTAAAGGTATGTGTTTATTTTTATAGATTATAATTTAAAAAATAGCTTTGGCCACTTTTATTTGATTTTGTAATAATTCATTGACCAAACTTTCCCAAAAAAATAAAAAAAGCCACCCTTGTTTTGTTTAGTTTGTAAAAACTCACAATGGTCTAACAGCTAACTTATAAACAGGTTGGGCAATTTATTCTTGAAATATTTCATATTATGAATGTTTTTATCACAAATATAGACTAATGTGTAGAACTATTATCACATAATATTCATATTAATATGAACGAGTATACTAAAGCAACAAACAAAGTTTTATAAAGTTTGGGTATGAATTATTTATCTGTTTCAATGTTTCAAATTAAAACATTTCATAACATGTTTTGTGTAAAAAAAAATCTTTTGCTTTCAACACAAGCAAGGTAGGAATGGGTAAGGTACAATTTAGAGGAAATGTATTCACTTTTTATGGAGGGAGACGGGGGAAATTTTCGGTAAAGCAGCCCTTAGTACTCCTGGATGGGTTTCAAAGCCCTCGTCACCAGAAAACCAGACCAGATAAGCTTCCCTGCCTTCCGATGTGGTTGCCATTATGGTTGATGTAGCTACTATTTTAATACATAATTCTTTTTCATAGCACCGCGTCTTACTACCCGTTCAATCTAGATGCACACTTACTAATTAAGCCAATATGTTGGGTATGAGGAAGATTGAATGTAGACGTTGTGAACCCGCTTTTCATGGAAGGAGACTGTAAAACTATTTAGGCAAAACCACCCTTTGAACACCTGATCGGTATTTGAACGCCGATCTCCCTGTCATTGGCAGTCCAGTGTCTACTGCAAGAATGATAATAGCACTCAATCACCAAAGCTGGTTGTGCCAAATTCCAGGAGACAGGGGCATCTGGAGTCAGCTAATACTTTCGCATAAAGGAGTCATCGAATCAGTTTCGTAGGAGATAGAGTCAATCTTCTATTTTAGATCTAGATTTACATCTTTAATTATTATTTCTCTAAGCTGTTCAAGAGGGTCTAGCCTGATCGCTACCCCCTCCTAAGTTGTAGTCAAGCAAGTTCAGGTTAACTTTCGGCTTGGTAATGATAGAGTTACTCTTCTCCAGATAGACACGTATTCGTTCCTTAATTGTGAATTATTGTGATCTTATTAAGGAAACAAATTACAGTTGTTAAGTGTCTGTTTCGAATCTTTAGGATAATTTTAAAAGACACGTTTTCTTTCTTTTTATGTGCGTCGCTTTTAAAGTGATGGGTATTTTCTCTCTAACTCTTTATTTCACCCATGAAACACAAAATGGTGGTCCTGTCAAGAAACTTTCACATAGCCTATAATTAATGTTTTATTTTTACTTATTTATTCATTCAAACAATATTCTGACCTACATAAACCTGATGGTGGTGTGAAGTGCTTCTTTTATTTGAAGTTTTCGAATTGTATGCAATAATTTTAGTTTATTTTAATATTTTTGGGGGTGGAAACTGTAAGCTATGTCATTCTGGTTTTTAATGGTTTCATGTTACTGAGATGTTCTTAAAGATTAATTCATTTGTTATAACAGATCTAAGCTACCTATAGTAGTTTAAAGTCTATTGTGAGGAATGCCAGGCCTCCACCGTGGTTCGGATTCCACGTTAAACTGTAGGTCCTCCATTTCATCTCACAATCACCCTACCATTACACATTAGCGTAAGTGCGTATAACCCAAACGGGTAGTAAGACGCGATGCTAATAATAATAATAATTTAAAGTCTATTGTTATTATTTACTTTAATTTGGGATTTAATCAAGCCTTCGATTCTAGACAGTGACAGCATAGCACTCTACGAAAAATATCCCTGTACACTCTGTTGCCCTTAAAGGTAGAAAACCTACCTTAACTTTGTTGATGTAGTTTATAAAGGAGCAATCAAGAATCAATAAAGCTAAGACCCGCTTCTGTGGCCGCGTGGTCTAACACACTACTCTCGTATTGGACTAGACTAAATAATACGAGGAGATCTGGGCTCGATCCCGATCAGGTGCACTGAGGGTGGTTTTTCCTAAATGGTATTCCACTCTCCTTACACGCAAATTTGGGGGAGCACTTCCTCTCAATCAAACCTTACAAATTCCTAAATCATAGTGTAATTATAACATAAGTGTATAGCCTGAAAGTGTAGTAAGATGCGATGCTAATAATAATAATAATAATAATAATAATAAGGGTTAGCTCATCATGTTACACTAAGTATACAGCACACGTCAAACTCTAGTCCAATTTTAATAGGAAGAGCCTTTTAGAAAATACAAACATATTTTATTGCTGTCAGTTTTAATAGCATTTCACAATTTTATTATTGCAACTTTATAGGTATTTATAATATCCATTAAAAGTAACAGCTGTAGATAAATTGAACTGACGTATAAATACGTGAGGGGATATTTAGTTGCTTTTCTATCTGTATAAGGAAGGCCCTTCTAATGAAAACTGGACTGTAGGCATTCAACTTTAAATACAAGATTTGGACTATTTATCAAGTCGAAGAACCTTGAGATAATTTACTTGATGCATTATCCGAGAATAGACTAAAGTATCTTTAACTACAGTCCAATTATTATAGGCATGACCTTTTAGAAAATACAAACATAATTTTTAGGCTAAAATTGATATCATCTCATTATATTATTAGTGTTATTTTATAGGTATTGTTCACATAACCTGACATATGAATACATGAAATTAGTAGATCCAGTAATTTATGTAGCTATCAGATAAAGCCCTTACTCCAAAAGTTGAACTGTATCCGTTTGTTTTGGTCTCTATGAAGCTCAGTGGGGTGGGGAAACCAAATAAGCGTGACAGGTTTTCATATACTTTATCCATACACAAAATCTGATTTGCTATTAACATAAAAATGTTTTAGCCCATAGTGAAAAAATGTATAAGGCTTATATCCCCTTGATGCAAGTTATTTTCCCTCCAGCATTGAACCTGGTACTCTTAGACCAGTTAGTAGCCCCAATACTCTCTGCCAATTGATCTAGGATTTCACAAATACAATAGTAGATTATTTAGAGTGGGTTTTAATCGTAAAACATATAGGCCTATACAATAAGCCTAGTACTCAAGTTCATAAGATATTCTTAATTTATTGCATCGTATCTATTTAGAGATTTAATTTAATGTTTGTTCTTTTTGACGTTCCGGGATTGATTGGATCCTGACTTACGAGGATGAACTAATTTAAGAACAACGCTATTTTCTTTTCCCATCTTTGTACCTATTCGAACTAAACGAATACATTAATTTTAGTAATGGATGAAGAAGGTATAATTTAGAGAAAATATACTCACATTTGCGTATAGGGAGATTGCTAAACCATTTAAGTAAAGCCAACTTGAGTACACCCAACTGGGATTCGAACCCCACTCTCCCCATCACTCGCAATCCTGTATAGCATGAGAGTGGGACACCAGACCATGCGGCCACTGAGGTGGGTAAGAACGCCCCTTTTCTTTTTAGCACCGCATCTTACTACCCTCTCGACTTATACATATATGTACTATTTGCGCTAGTGGTTTTAAGGACGAGAAAAGTTATATTTGTAGGAAATGTACCCTCATTTGTGTGGAAGGAGGGTGGGAATGGAAAACCTTTTAGTAAAAACTACCCTCAGTACACCCAACCGAGATTCGAACCTCGTCTTCTGCAGTCCAGAGTATTGCGTGAGTGACGCCTTAGACCATGTGACCACCAAGGTGGGTAAAACTTTGCTTAACTTAATATTTAAACTCTACTAAACATACCGGTACTGATGGTCATGTGGTCTAATGTAGGCTGGATTTATGGTAATGGACAGGTCAAGGTTCTAATATCGGTGAGGTGCACCAGTGGTGGATGTGATTTATAGCTGTGGTTTCCCCATACCTACTCCACGATAATGAGGGTGAATTTTTTATAAGTTATCCACTCTCGAAAAATAATCCTTACAGTTTGGAAAAAAAAATTGTTAAAAATCTTGGTGGTGAATGTACTAATGAAAAAAAAACTAAACTTTAATAATTAAAGTTGTTCAAACCCGCCTCGGTGGCGTAGTTGGCTAACGCACCAGTCGTGTTGAGCCAGATCACCGACGACGGGGAGATCGAGGTTCGAATCTAGGTCGGGTGAACTGAGGGGGGTTTTTCCTAAATGGTTTTCCACTCTCCCTCCACGCAAATGCTGGTTCACTTCCTCTAAATTCAACCTTCCCAATTCCTAATCCATTAGTGTAATTAGTACTTAAGCGTATAGCCCGAACGGGTAGTAAGACGCGGTGCTAGAAAAAAAAAGTTGTTCAAAGATAATAATAGTGGCACCATCACCCAATGATCCATTTTCTAGTAGACTGTGGTTTCCCCACATGTCAGAGTGGGTAGAGTGTGGAGGAATCGTACCATGCAACTCCTAGCGGCGTCGCTCTAAAGTAGACAGGTCTACTGTTATAACATCCACTCGTGAAATCCGGGAGCGGTGTTCCCCGCCGAGAAAATTACTTCCATAAAATATGTCTAACGGCCGTTCCCCAAAATACCGAACACCACTATTTATTCCTTAGACCCAACTTCATCCTACGTTTCGTTTGTGCCAAATAAATTAGTTGCGTTATTAAATAGTATTCTGTGAGGTCGTAACATTTAATGAAGACGGCTTGCGACATCTTTTTATTATCTCGCGTGCATACGGTAGAGTTAAAAAGAAACTCTTAACTGCACCAGAGAAACCATAATTAATACCACTATTTTATTACCCTGCTATGTAAACTAGTTTTTTTTTTTAGAAACCACATAGTAAACCGTTTGGGAACGAGTTACTTTTATTCAACAAAAGGTTGTTTAATTTAGGAAAAAATTTAACTTTAAAAAAATATTTCATCACTAAGATGTACAGTACATCCTTGAAATTTAACGATTTGCGTTAGTTTATTTGTATTATGTTCTAGAACAAACAGAAAGCTACACTATTTAACCTAATTATCAACTTACTCCATGCTATTAAGAACTCAAAAACTCATTGCCACACTTACAAAAGTACGTCACCTATCCCTACCCTGAGCTAGATCTATCCAGTCCATCCTCATTTCACCATATCCCTATCTTGAGATAGTTCTAAACAGTCTACCTCATTTCACCCTATCCCCCTATCTTGATCTAGTTCTATCCATTCCACTTTATTACATACTACATATGCACCTTATATATTGAGCTAGTTCTATCCAGTCCACCTCATTACACCCCATCTCTTTTAGGTCCATTCTAATGCTATCCTCCCATCTGTATCTAGGTCTTCCCAATGGTCTCTTTCCATTGGGTTTACCAATCAGTACTCTGAGCATGGTTTATATTCTCCCATTCATGCTGATTGTACTGCCCACAGTAATCTGCGAGATTTGATTATCCTAACGATGTCTTGTGATGACTAAAAATATATGTGACCCATATTTATTGATCCAAATACGTTCTTAATATACTGCTAGTATCAATACGCTTATAGGCCGTATAAGCCAAATGGGTATTAAGACGTGGTGCTAAAAAGACGCATACAATGTTAGGATTTGTGACAATATGTCTAGTGTTTTTTATTTCATATTTAAATATTGTTATGTAATTTTTACTTACGTATTTTACTTAAATCCTTATATTTTTCATTTTATATTTAGAGAGATGGACTCCACCATATTTGAAACCAAGATTGATTCTATTTAGGTAATGCAAGAGAGTAGAAAACGGTCGACATTAAGCGTTACACTGCATTTATAAGGATAATCAGGTTTAAAAAAAAATTGACACAGAATGTGAGATGGGTTTCTTCAACCATGTGAATAACAATTATTTTCTATGAATAAAATGTACGTACTTTTAAATATAGTATTAATTGGTTTTATATCTTACTTGATCACCAAGGGAAAATATTTACTTTAAATTCAAAGAAAAATCTTAAGACTATAGTAAAGATAAAAATATGGAAGGAGCGAGGTCTACTGTTAAAATTACTAGTAATAGCTCTTTTTGGAAAACGTCTCTTAAGCCCGGTCATTGCTTCAGAACCACAAATTATGTAGATTTAAGTAAAAATATAAGCCTAAAGATAATTTAGGCCTATTTGAAAATGTAATTTTATGTTTCAAATTCAAAAAAGTTAAAATCCTTTATTATAATTCATTAAAATTAGTGTATATTTCCTTTAAATTCTACCTTCTTCATTCCTATCCCATTAGTGTAATTAACATAATGTCTGTAAACCAAACGGGTTGTGAGATGCATTAAAAACAATCTTCTGGTGGTAAATGTCGCTAATAAATATGTCCTATATTGATTTAAACAACCCATTAGTCTAAAAAAAATGGGCAAGGATTCACCTTATGTTAAGTTGTAGTCATCATCCCATAACTTGATAATGTACAGTCAAATGTAATAAATAAAGAAACAGCCACTAATCAATGTTAAATTACTTCGAAAAAAATAATCAAAACTGCTTTACTTAGTCTAATATACTAATTTTAATCAATATGAAATAAGGAATTCGCGTACAAACTGAACAGGTAGTAGGATGGTGTGCAAAATAAAGGGGTGAGGGGGGAATATAAAGATTTTATGTCATGATATGATATCATTATTAATTTATTAATAAAATAATTACTATGTTATTATATTTTAATACAATACAAAACGATATATACTATATTTTATAAATAAATAATCCTATAGCTTTTTCTCTTTCTCCTCATGATTAGGGAGCTTGCTTGATTTGTTGTACAATTATATAGTTAGTTAATTTCCATAAAAATATTTTATAGTTTAGTTTATTTGAGGATCATCATTATTATATGACCAATCCTTTAAGTGATACATAAGTGCTGCGCTTTGGTGCTCCTTTCATGAACTAGAGATTATTTTGGGATTGCATAGTTGATTTATCTGTATCATCTTCATTCAAACCTTAATTTCTAAGCATTCATGTAGAAATATAGCCATATTGACAACGGAAAGACGTTTACATTCTTCTTATTACCATATATGGTGGTATTTCGATAGTAAGGCACTGTTTGCTAACTATTTGTATGGCTTACAACTGTTGGGGAAGAATTGTAATCAGAACAGTAGTGCTCAACGAACTGAGAAGCGATTTAATGACGTGTGAATGAATTATTGCACATGAATGCAAGGTCTAAATGTATTCTATGTTAATACTTTAATCCAAATAATAAAACAAAGTCCAAGTAACTTTAACCCCACATAACCTACAACTTTATGTGTCCAAATGACAACATTGGAGCCATTTGTTTCTTCTTCCAGGATCGGGTGAGAGACTACATTTTATAACATTTGAAGTTGCGGTTTTTTTATATATAGTCGGATAAATATACAAAGGACCTTATATTAAATATATTGTCATGCATATCAAGACATATGTTTTACAGATGCCACTTTTCAAGGATGGTGTCAATTATGTAAGATCCAAGATCAATTTGGTGAGCTGTTGACAGCTTTGGCTAACACTATTATTTATTTTTATTCTATAAAAGGTTATTCATATATCAATATGAATAAAAATTGAATAACCACATGGTATATTCATAATAAAAATTAAAAAATAATAAAACACTTTTAAAAAATTTCACTTTCATTTAATTATTTTGTAATCAAAGCCACAAAAATATATCATAGTTTAGTATTTCGCATCACAATAAATTATAAATTAATTAATTGAGCTCCATTAAAACAAATAAGATTATTTTGTACGAAATGAGAGGGACGGGCAATGTGTGCATTATTTTGGCTGGGTTGGATCAATAAAGTATATTAATGAAATCTATTATTAACTCCTCTTTTAAAAATATTATTATTCAAAGCTTTCATCCACATAAATAATTTTAATGTAATCCACCTCTCCTTAAATATTGGCTACATCTTGACCTTAAATACATTTAATTTAATTTAACGAATAGTAGATATTCTAATAAAATATTCCACTAACGGCGATGATACATTCCAATTGTGTTACAAATGGACATATCTGGCAGAAAAAACTGCTAGATATACTTTCAGGTATTCATAATTCAGATCATGTGACCTGCATCTCTCACTTTTGATAGATATTTTCAGTACTTATAAAATAATAAAAGGAAGTGTTTGTCTGTGTGTGTTTTTGTTTGTTTGTTTGTTTGTTTGTAATGCCTAGCCAAATCTACGGCACGCAGGTATCTGAAATTTTTAACATAGGTGGATGGAAGGAAGTCCGAATTCACCTCGAAGCCAGATTTTTACATTTTTAACTAGCTTTTTAATTAGGTTATTTTTAACAAATATTTGAAGAGAATATTGTTAATCTGGTTTAGAATTACGTTTCAGAGATAACTGTGATAAAAATATATGCTGCATCTTCCTCGGGGGGGAAAAAATGCGTACGAAATCGACAAGGAGAAAACAGAGAAAGATAACACGTTTCAGAGATAACGTTTCATTTTGAATCTGTAGATGGGTCACGGGCAACGCCGTGCGGTATTACTAGTGTTAAATAAAACTAATTTTGTAATAAGATGTTATCAATGTTGTCCACACAAAAAAAAAGTTTATATTTTCTAAAAGGTGTTACAAACATTAATTCGTAAGAAAATCAAGGTCTAGATCTACTGATTCAGGGTAGCACATGAGTTGAAACTCGAAAGTAATCTTCCAAACTCCTGAAATGAAAGACATTCTTATCGCACCATTGTATATGTGAAACTTGTTGATATAATCCCGGTATGCAGGAATGGAAGCAAAGAACATTGAACGCGACCTTTCTTCTTGGGACTGTATATAATAGATTATCTTACTCTGGACGCCACTGGGCTTTGGCCGCATTGTTCAGTAGGGGACTTTTATAGGAACAGTAAAACGATTTGTATTCAGGTCTGGTCTTCCTACCCAGGTTTCCATTGGGGGTTGTCCGCCCCTTAGGGGAGGGAGTATTTAGGGACGATGCACAGCATACAACCCCTTCCCCCGTCACTCTCACTAACCCCCTTTCCCCGTTAAGGGGAGGGATGAAATAAAAAAAAAAAAGTTGGAGAGGGTGTAAAGCAATATCCGAGCATTATCGTGCCTCGATTGTAAAACGCTAGAACAGTTCGTATAGAAGAGAAAGGGAAGTTGGGTTTAACCCTCATAACAAACTCTTTCCCCTACTATCCCGCCCCTTCCCCCCTCCATCAACGGGAAGAATCTCCTCTCGTGTTATATTAGATCAAATATCAGACTATCCCCTGTGCAGCTGAGTGTGCGTTATTGCTTTTGGGAAGTTGAAATTTTCCCGAGATGGGGTCCCTCTTTTCTGGCACGTCTTTAAAACAAGGTCAACTCGGGTCATGGGCCCACGGTAAGACACTTCAAGGGTTTAATGGGACACCGTGCTGACTGGAAAATGTTTTACACTAGTACCTGTTTGGGCTATACGCATATGCACTATTTATGCTAATGTAAAAGGAATGGTGAAGGTTGGATTTAGAGAAAGTGTACCCGCATTTGCGTTCAAGGAGAGTGGCAAAACCATTTAGGGAAAAAATTACCTCGCTACACCCGACAGGGATTATAGCTCCGATCTCCGTGTCATCAGTAGTCTAGTCTAGTTTGAGAGTGACGCCTTAGACCATTCGACCAACAAAGTGGGTCCTACTAAGTATATACCCCTTCGGAACTCTCGCAACAGACTAGACTGCCGATGACGGGAAGGGGCTGGTGTTTGAATCCCGGGTTGGGTGTTCTGAGGGTAGTTTTCCTTAAATGCTTTTTCACTTTCCCTTCACACAAATGCGGGTACACTTCCTATAAATTCAACCTTACTCAACCTTATTCCACCAGCTTAGCTAGTACATAGGCGTATAACCCGAATGGATAGTAAGAAGCAGTGCTAAAAAAAACTAAGTATACGAAGAGTTTGGTTCGGGAGAGTTGGCCCCTATAGATTATTACATACATCCATAAAATAGTTTTGGAAAATTAGTTGGGTTGGGGGGGGGGGTATTTATTACAAATACCTTAGCCAACATTCAAAACATTATAATTTTCTTATTAATGGTATACTGAAAATAAAATCCAAATTAATAAATGGCAATTAGAGATGGAAAATTTCCTTTAAAAATGTCAGATCAATGAATCCCAGGGAAAGAGAATTTATTTTCTAAGTCTTTTACTATCATATTAATATAGTAACATAATAATTTGGTCTGAAACAGACCCAATATTAGTGACGCATTCAACCACCAAGCGCTGTGGTCTATACCGGAATGTAAGAAGAGAATTGTAATCACTGGTATTTATTTTGTACATCCTCATTTGAGATTGTATCTAAAGTTAACGTCTTCAGGATAAATTTAACTCAAGTGTAGACTTTAAAACTCGGGATATATCGAGTCAATTTAAATAGAAATAAAAAAAACCTAGTTGAAAACTTTCCAAATTCTCCTTTATTTCGTGTCTCTAGCCAAACACAGGCCTTAGAGTCCTTGGTTGTATTCCAGTCGGTGATAGAGAAACTATATTAGCACGCTCTGTTACTTATATTGGCTAACAGTTATTTTAAACTATCTAAACTACAGGAACAATAGGAGGAGGTTTAAAGGAAGTGCATCAACATTCACTTTCAGAGAGCATTTAAATTGCACTTTACAAACCTAAGTTCCTTTTAGTGCATCTAGTCAGGGACTATAATACTGTCCGTTTGACTAATGTTGCTTGTAAGTTGCCTAATATAATTCAAGCTATTTGATAAATAGTATTATGTAAATGTGTTATTATTATTATTATTATTAATTATTTCAATTTCTTTTATTATAGTGCTGACCAACAATCGTAAGACCTATAACAGGCCAGCACTGAAAAGAACACAAGTACATTACAAATATATATGTATATATAACTACACGATAAAATAAGATACACAATAATAGCTAAATAATTATATATAAATACTGATGAATAGTTACGAAAAAATAGTGAATAGTAATGATAAGAATAAAAAAATAGCAATAATAACAAATAACTAAAGAGTAGTAAATCATACATATTTTAAAAGCAGTAACAATATGCAAAAAATAAATCAGAATATTGTAAATTTAAATAATATAGGCAGAACCTAATAATAATAATAATAATAATAATAATAATTATAATAACACGCTTCGGTGATCACAATTTATTTTCAAGGGTTCATGTTCGTGATAGTCTAGATTAACGGGAATGAGCAGATCGGGGTTAGAGCCCCGACTAGGTGTATTGAAAGAGGTTTTTCATAAATGGTTTATAACTCTCCATACACGTAAATGTGGTTACATTTGCTCTAAATTACACCTTGTTAATACCTATGTCATTAATTTAAATATTCAATAGCCTGAACGGAAAGTAAGATGAGATGTAAAATAATAATAATAAAAAATATAACATTTATTTTATCTATTTATTTTAGGTATTTAAAGTGCACTTTCTGAACCGACTGATTAATTCAGCATACGAGAGTTTCTATGAGCTAGAGCGAAAGGACCAACCAATTTTTGCCAGGAAACGTATTTTCACATACCTTTCATACTTCTTATACACGCCACAATCGACATGGGACCGACGGCTTTACTTCCCCTCCGAAGGAAGTTGTGCTACAGATTTTTATCCCTCAAGAAAAATACATCAACCCAGACGTGTTTTGAACCCACGAATATTGAGTTCTGAGGTGAGAACTTTACTCCAAGACCACAGAGATCAAAAATATTAACGAAATAAACTGCTTTATTTTCAGTGCATCGTTTTTTCTAGGACAAAGTTAAAAAATTCTTGGTGCCAAGTTTAGTTGTATAATGGTAGCCTAGGTCCTTCTGTCGTAGGTTTAATTTATAGGATGCTGATTTTTTAAATATTGTTTTTTACCGCATCTTACTACCCGTCCGGGATAGCCACATATATAACCAATTATAAGGAAATAAGTAGAATTTAGAGTAAATGTAGGCCTACCATCATTTAAGTGTGAGAAATAATTTATCAAATAAAAGGACCTAAAACTTCTCGCCCCATGAAAACCAGATCAGATGAGACTGACGCCTTTACCCACGTACCCACTGGTGCGGGTAAGAGATAAGTTAACTTGTTTTCTATTAGAGTCAAGCCCATCTTTCTAAGTTGGTTTTCTCCCCTATCTATACCAGCGTGTTCACACTTATTTCATATATATTTCTTAGTAATTAGTCTCTTAATCATATTTAAAATTATACTCTCATATATTAATTTTCCAAATCACGAGTTAAGCCGGTGTTGCTTTTTATATATTATGAACCTGAATTCATTAAAGGGTGCAAACTTTTAAAGATGTATTTGGATCCATATTTACTAAAAAGAGCCGGTAGAGAGAGGCGCAGAGCAAATCTGCACCAATTATATGTGCCCACTAAAGCGTAAGCGCTACTTTTAAGTCATGTCGCTTCAATCAATTAAAATGATGTTATATTATAGTAATATTCCTAATATTCTTAACTACCCACATTTTAATTAGTTATTAACATAGGAATTAAAATATCGAGCGTCTGGTCAACACCAAATTTGTTTCCATTTAGAGGGAGATCTAATGGTAACAATCATGTGGTATTGTTGCACTATACATTATACGACCCCATGGCATTTCTTTCATTATTATAAAACAAAACAACATCAAACAAATACGTCTTGTCACTAATAATTATGGAGTACCTAAATTATTTTTAAAACGTGTTTTAATGGTAAATTGAAAGCTTTAAAATACGTAATAATTTAGAAAAGTACTTAATAATTTTATAATATTGGATCTTGAAAAGCAACCAGTAACAGGCTTAGTTTAATTCAATTGCTAACTTGTGAAAAAAAAGTTAAGTAATATAGTTATTTTCTTACATTATCAGTGGCGGTTTAAAATAAAGTATCATCAACTTTGGAAGAAAGTTCTTCACCAAGTTTGGTCAAAGAAAATGAAATTGGTGATGTCTATGATGTTCTTACCACCAATTTTATCCTTGATTAGTGAATACATTTTAAAAAAATCTAATAAATAAGGCTAACCTTGGGGAGTATCTTGGGAGAAAATTTGCATCATTTTAATATTTGCGTCAGAGAGAATTTACAATTTTTAATTAATTCGGGTGCTGGTGTTCATTTTGATACACAAAACCTTTGAAAGGTACCCCATATGACAAACCAACTGTACAGGAAATACTACAGGCGACTAAGCACACAAAGTTGCTTACACCTAGGACCTCCTGATTAGTGCGCATCGATACCACGGTAGCACCGCCTGGGGTGAGATTATCTCATGCAAATACCATCCCGCTCAAAGCGGCTTAGCTGCCTGCCACTGTTACCATTCCCGACATTATTCGCTCGGCGTTCAGAAATTTAAATCTCGAACTCTGCGGCATTGATCGCCAGAGTCGTCACGGTTGAATAATCTCATCCAGGGGACAAGGTAGGGAGGGTAAACCGGGATTCTGGGAGATATGCCCTAACCCCAGCAGAGCCCAAATCAATTAAAGGTGGGCAAAATTGACTGAAGAGGGGAATGGGGAGCTTTACGACCTTGTACAAGGAAAACTGTACCACACACACATACACACACACGCTTTGGACCAAATAATATAATTACATAATCGGAAAGGGACCTCTGCCTTCCAGATCAAAGCAATGGCCGGAGGCTAATTCAGCGGAAACCAGTGGTAGCACCAACGGGCATGTGAAGCGGGAAGCGTTCTTTACAAAGAATGGCAAACGAGCGCCAGTAAGCATTGAGTCAGGTCAACTCGCGTGTATTATAATTATTAATATATTATTTTAACACTAACATTTAATGTAAAAAAGAGTAAAATTGTTCCATATGGGCACTCGTATGCCGTCTCATGTTCCTATTATAAATTATGCATATGTTGGGATGGAAGTGGACATGAGAATAGGCCAGTGTTTTTATAGTTTTATGACCGAATATTTTGTTGGCCAAAATAAATTAATTAATATTGCTCCAGTACAAACATAGAGTTTAACTTCCTTCTCATGTTGATATCAACAGTTCCTGAGTAACTCTGATGAGCATGACGACATTATCAAACAAACTTTTTAAATGAAGAAAAAAGTTGTTATAAAATTCCAAAACACCCTTGACAGATATTCATGAAATTTTGAGGTCACCATGTGAAGAAAATTAAATTCTATGTTTGCACTAGAGGAATATTTTTATTTATTTTGGCCAAAAAAAAAGTGTTGCTATAAAAACTACAAAAACATTGGTCTTTTGTCGCGTCCACTTCCATCCCACCTTAATTCCTATATTCAAACACTATTAGGCATGTGGACCAAGCATTCATTCTCGTCTTATTTCTCACGTTCCAGTGACGAGAAGTTCAGGGATTGAATCCCTGCAGGGGGAATAATAGTTCGTAAAGAGGAAGGGGCATGTACGTATGTGATTTTGCACTTAGTATTCTCACCCCCTCTTTATGCTAATACGGGTGCACCTCCTTTATACAAAAAAAAAGGGGAGGGGAGATCAAATAAATGTACGCGGGTTCTTAAAGGGTTCTAATCTACTCCTTGTGCATCCATACATAAAGTCGCTAATAGCCATGGTGTTAAATGTAGCAGACTTCTGCACACTGTCATGGAATGGAGGGTAGAAAATTACTTGAGCTAGATCTCTTTAAAAGAAAAATCTGAAGCATTTTTTTATACGATAGTAAAAATTTAATGTTAACAAATTATTTTTATGAAATTATTAACACTATTTTCACTCAAAAACTCTCGTGGGAGACACCTTTTAGAAAATACAAGCAAATATTTCTCCAGTCAACATTGATAGGATTTTTCTGTTTTATTAGTTGATATAAATAATATTTATTGCTAGTGAGCTGGCGGTCTAGGGGTAGGGTGTCAGACTTCTATGCTGGGCATCCGGAGTTCAATCCTCGGTCCCGGCACAGATTTATCTGATTGCCAAACCCTTCATTCACCTCTGGCAAGACGTATTAATCACAACTTGTGAATGTGAGGAATGCCAGGCCTCCACCATGGTTCGGATCCCACGTTAAACTGTAGGTCCTCAATTTCATCTCACAATCACCCTACCATTACACATTAGCGTAAGTGCGTGAAACCCGAACGGGTAGTAAGACGCGGTGCTAATAATAATAATAATAATAATAATAATAATAATAATAATAATAATAATAATAATAATCATAATAATAATAATAATAATAATATCTAGCAAATTGGCAGTTGGAGATCACATGAATTGTCGTATGAATACGTAAAAGTAGACCAAGTAACTTTTTTCCTGTTAGCTAAGGTTCTTCATTCAAAATATAGGACTGTAAATATGATTGCTAAACCAGCGTTCCGACCTTCGAATCCCGAATGAAGTTTCAGCTTATTCCCACCAATATTGATATATTTCACATTACCATGTGCCCATTGTTTTATCAAAGCGGGCCTGTTTGTGAGACTGTATCTAAATATTAATTGCATACATGCTGATGTTCAAACGTAGCTGTGCATATGTGGATCTGGATGAATAGTCAAACATTTGTGAAACAAGTTGAAGCTTACTTGTTTCATTAAAACAATTACTCATCAGTCGGCGTTGGTAATTTATTAAAATGGTTACACAATAGATTATTTTATTTATTTTCAATGTTATATTTATCTAAATACTAAACTTAATAAAATTTAAACTCAAACAAAAGCATGCATGACATTACAACATTTTTATAACATCTAAAAATTAAAACTAAAGTATCCAAAAATTACCATTATTCTTTTAAATTTTAGCACCACCTCTTCTACCCATTTGGGTTATACATTATTATACTAATTATGCTAATGATTTTAGGAACTAAGAAGGCTGTATTTAAGGGAAGTGTACCCATATTTGCTTGGAAAATTATTTTGGAAAAACAGTACATCCAACCGAGATTCGAATCTTGATCTCCCCGTTATCGGCAGTATAATGTAATGCGTGAGTAGCGCCTTAGACCATGCGGTCACCGAAGTGGGTAGCAATGACAATAGTTTACTATATTTTTCTTAATGCTTTCAATCACAAGGCCATCGTTGAAAGCAGCTGCTGTTGAAAATGTCGTTTATCAAAATAATACATGAAAGTAGAGCTACAGACAGATTCATATATAAAGGATTTTTTCACACTTAGGGCCAGTTTTATAGTCAGATTTAATACACCTCAAGTGCGGCGCTATACTAAATACAAGACGTCACCTACCTGAAATTGAATGGAATGGGCCAGTTTCATATGCGAAACTGGCCCATTCCATCTTGGTCTGGGTAGGTGTCGTCCTGTATTTAGTATCGACTCGCACTTTAGGCATGCTAAGTTTGACTATGAAACTGGCCCTTATTATATTTACTAAAACAATTTTCAAATAATCTATACGTCAAGTAGTGTGATCACTAACTGTCACTTTCAATGGATGATATCAATAACCATAAATTATACTAATAATAATGAACAATATTTATATTATTTGTTATAATATTTCCTACCAACCAGAAACATACTTTAGTAACTTTTAGACGTGGCAAGTAAGCAAATGTCAACTAAAGTGGGCCGAATATATAATTTATGCTAATGTTTTTTTATAGAAAACTCACACCAATTACACACAGAAAAAAGCATTATTCTTGTGTTTTTTTTATGTTTTTTCCAGTGCCGGAGAGTTCGAGGTTTGAATACCAGCTGTGTGTACTTAGGCTCTTTTTTTATTAAGTGGTTTCTCACTCTTTCTTCACATGAATGTGGGTAGATTTAATATAATCTATATTGTTATAATGCCTTTAATGTAAATATATGTATAGCCCGGATGGATAGTAAGGTATAAATCAAGGTATTGTTTCATTGCGGACTTACGGAAGACTTTTTTCCTAACCTTATATAGTAGGATTCTGCTAGAAAAAAAGGTCTTCCATAAGGGTCTTTGTAAGAAAATCGGACTATAAATCCGTTTATGTGAATCAATTTATAAAGTTTAAAAAAAACTATTAAAAACTGCACTCCCACTGCCATGTTCTCAGGTGAGAAATTTACATTCTCAAGACAGGTCAGTTTGCTCTTTGGATGACTTGGTTATAATTAATTATGAAAAGTTATAGAAGTATCTTTTTTATGAAATAAAAAGCTATTCTTTTATTGTCTAAATGTGGTCATGCATTTTTGTAATCCTATTTTAAAACAGCACATTTATTGGTAGTGTCCAACACCTTAGCACAGTCGGTAGCCTGTCTGCCTACTAATCTGAGGGTCCCGGGCTCAATCCCCAAAATGGTCTAAAATTTATCATTAATGAATTAACGGCTGGAGACTGGATATTGTGCCTGTCCTAGTCTTACGATGGATTATAAGGCATATGAAGTTATGACAGGCCTAGCAAGTAGAAAAAGAGATTACTTAAATAAACAACTGACCCAGGCCATAGGCTGGAAAAAAAAATTGATGTAAAACATTTACTAGTAGTCCTGGGAGTGGTAGGCCCCCTCTCTATTCAAAAAATGCTAGGCACATCAAATAAACAATGTTCTTATCATTCCTACAATCTTCCTGGGTTTTCTTTAGATTTCAAGTTGAATATCACCTATAATTTCTTCTTGGATTCGAAGTTGATGTTTTTCCTTCGTGATCAGAAAACAAATGAATACTATATTCAAAAGTAGTTTATATTTATTAGAATAGCCGTGGTCCACGTGGTTTAAGACGTCAGTCTCATAATGTATGTCAAAAACATTCTAAAAAATAAGCCCAAAGTAATCAATCGATTAATTATTAGAATTATAAATGCAAATCATGGGTTATTATACGTAAAGATTTTTGAGCAGCCGCCATTTTAAAACGGAAAACGGATTACCAGATTGAAAAAATATGTACAGATCACATGTTGTTCGGTCTAGGTTAAAAAATCTCGCTGCCAAATTTTATTTAAAATTGGTCAGCTCATTTGACAGTTATCGCGCAGCAAATGTCCGGACAGATAGACAAAATGCCAAATGGTCAAGTTTTAACAAAACCTCTCTACGCTTGGTTAATAGACCACTCTGAACTCATGGCACCAGGAGACACGTGATCGAATCCAGATGAGATTGTAGAGTGGTTTGTAATATATCCTAACGAAGGGGTCCCTGGTGCTAACAACCCATTTATACGTTACATAGTAAAGCAGAGACAATAGCAATAAAATACATAATGTATGAAGAATCGATGAGAGCGTGCGAGGTGGTCGCTTTACGTACTAGTATTGACGCCAAGCACCCTCTATCCTCCTCCATCCCTTAACCGGTCGGTGCTATTGGTTAATTTTGCACGCGAATACACAACCCGGCACACATGGCAGGACAGAGCCCACACGTCCATGAGGATTACCACCCTTACAAGAGATAACACCTCATGTCCACACAAGTACAATCCGAGAAGGTGTTCTGTTCTCTTCCCAGCTCGATTGCCTGTAAATACCGCGATTCGAGCAGAGGATCAAACATATCCCTTGGACAAACGAGACTTTCTGACTACTCGAAACTTAAAGAGAGAGAGAGAGAAAAGTTCCTTTCAATGTAAACGCGAGTGTAATGAGTTTTTCCCTGGAATCTGGACTTGATGCAATTTGCTTAGTGGAGCAGATTACAAACAAACAGTTGGTTTGGATGTGTGTTTCAATCCATACCCTGAACACACATCGCAGATATGCTGCAAAAGAGAATGAGGGGATGATGGGGACGCAGGGCTTAGGGCCAAAAG
>CABFWB010000407.1:206267-314483 GCA_902151455.1 Timema bartmani | reverse complement strand
TCGGCCCCTTGCTCATTCGTGGCATGACTTGGCTCTTTCTGTGAATGTTGACCGAACCACTCGGCCCCTTGCTCATTCGTGGCATGACTTGGCTCTTTCTGTGAATGTTGACCGAACCACTCAGCCCCTTGCATGTTCTGCATGAGCTTCTCATACGTGGCATGAGCATTGCATGTGTATCTGATTACTGTCTGCCCAGAAAATGGTTGACTATTGGACAAGTCTTGTTTGGCATGTGCCGGTAGAAACATGTTAACAGACCTGACTGCATTTGTTCACCGGCTCTCCAACTGGGGAAAAGGCTAAAGAAAAATCTGTTTCGATTTTAGATTGTGTATGGAAATTATTCCCACATTTTCACACAGTATTGTAATAAGAAATTTGAAAAACAAAATATTGAAACAAATTTTTCTTTTTTCTCAATAAAAACATTACATGCACTTTAATATTTTGCTTCTGGTGTTTGAATTTAAAAAATATATCCTTTTTTCTTTTTCAGAGTGAGCAAAAAAAAAAAAGTTGTGATCTTTAAAATGTTGTCTGCTCAATCTTGCAGCGCAAAGCTAATTAATATTGGTGTTTTGTAGCTATTATTACAACTTTACGTTCTTTCCTAGTAGCATCAGGTTAAAAAAGTTTTTTTATTTTTTGTAAGAATGCAATTTACTGATAAGAAATGTGAAAGTATTGGCTCTACTAATGGAATGTTTACTTGTGATTTTTTTTTTGTTGTTACGTTGGTATTTTGTGTGTACTGTTTGAGTTGAACATTTTTTTAGGTATCCTGGTAGTTGCTGTCAGCAATATGAGGAATCTTCTTGCTGACATTTGTTTTGCCTGCTTACTCTAGCGGCCATTTGCAGACCAACATGATTGCATACTTTTAGTTTAGTTTTCTTGAAGGCCTTTATTTTTTTATTAATTTTCTATTATTTTGTAGTATTATTTGCTTCCTTTATTCACTTGATCAACATTCATAATCCTAGCTCTTTACCTAGAGTTTTGCAATATTTGTTTTCCCGTCGTAATTGAATTGAGTTCTCCCGTGTGATAAATGTTGGAGTAGTTGTTGTTTCTATTTGGGGACTGCGCCGCCTGCGCTCAAATTGACGAAATAAAGACCTTCATATCATCTATGCTAGGTCTTTACAAATATTAGTGCTAATTTGATGCATCTCGTGTAAACAATCGCAGAAATGATACACAGCTTTTTGGGACAGCAACTAATGAATAAACACTTTGCGAAAGAGTATGTGTTAGCGGTTCAAAATGGATGAAAACACTTAAATTGATAGTAGACCTTCATTCAACAACACCAATCATCCATTCACAAGCAATATATTTCCGTGTACAATTGTTAGTATATAGACATTTAAAACAATCTTCCATTCTATCATCACAAATGAAATTGTTAAATGTTTGTATCTTTACTTTTAGAACAACTAATATCTTTCATTCTATCATCTGTAATCAAATAGTTAATCTTGATATACCACTACATTAATTTCCTAGGAAGCCAAGTGACCTCTCATTCGCTGGGTGCGCACTGGTGACTTATTTTAAGCAACTATCTGGTTGCGTGGATGAAACACGCTTATTAGTATGTGAGCATATACACAGGGAAACTTTGTGTTGAGGAAACTTAAAAATCACAACATGAACCTTTCTTGAGAAAACTAAACAGTTGCCGAGTAGAAATAGATCACACATATCTGAGTTTGTCTGCGCACACTGGTGATTAAATAAATACTGGCTACCCATAATGCTGTGCATCTAGTTTGTCGACAGTCACAAACATGAAAGCTGTTAACACACAGATGTTAATATGCAAGTTAGACAAAAAAAAGGCATTGTTTAAAAAATGTCTAAAAGAAGATAGTGATGAAAAAGTTATGGAGTATAATATGTGAATCACTTATATCAAAATGGAATGAGCTTCCCGTTAGAATAAAAGTAGACAAAAGTATGTAAATTTGATTAATATTCTTATAAACAGCTATTTTTCTTATGTGTTGAAACTAGAGTTCAACCAGTGTGCCGATAACATGGAGATCGGGGTTAAAATCCTGGTCAGGTCTATTGAGGTTTCCCACTCTCCTTCCACGCAAATGCGGGTAGATTACCTTTCAAATACTCCCTTCCTTATCCCTGTTCCATTAGAGTATATCATTATATATGCCTACAACTTGAACAGGAAATAAGACAACAAAACCTGCATATTTCATTCTTTAAATCATATTTTAAATTAAAATTATTCGGTCTTGTATATTTTTCTTGTATAAGTCTAACTATTTCAACAAACTTTTTTTCTTAAATTTTATTGACTCGGTTGTATTAAAAATTATCAAAATTCAACAACCATTAAAAATATATACATTCATTTTATTTAATCAGATAGTTAAATACTAACACATCACTTGAAAGTGTGCCTTATTATATTTTTAATCAAATTACATAGTTGACTCTCAGAGGGCACACTGGTATATTTAACACGAGCAGGCGCACGGAGCGGGTTATTTCATAGCTCATACCCCAGACCAGAAGTGGCCAGACTTTTTGATCTAGGGATCTACTCGAAAATCTATTGTGATCTACTATGGAACCATAGGCCTACATTGTTTATTTCATTGGTAAAAAATTAATAACCCAATTTTGTGTTGTTTTAATAATAAAATTATATTGCATATAGCTTAAACCCCTTTCACAGACTGAAACTGAGTTTTTCATCAAACCAGATAATACATAATTTCCCTGAAAAAGTATTTTCTCACTAAACACTTGACTTTGAAGTTGATACTTTACACCGCTAAGTCTTAGGATAGTTTGTTGAATGAGGGTTTATAATTATTCTGTCAGAAACAAAGGCAGTGTTGTAAATGGTCATCAGTCAGACAGCTTTGATATTAAGATTTTCTAATGTTGATTTGAGAAAAATCTGCAAAACATCTCATTTTCTTTCTCGCAATCTTTTTTAATCGATCGACCAAGCGATCAATTGAACTAGCGGCCACGATCGACCGTTTGGCCACTTCTGCCCCAGACAGTTTTCATACAACTATTGATCGTTACTTGTATGAATGAAATATAGTTTTTAGACATTTTGTTTTAATTTGAGTCAATTTAAACACATTCCATTAGATAAAATAAAACCAATTGATAGACAATACAAATATTGTTTCGTTAGTAAATATAAAGCACCATAACTCATAACATATGTTTTATAAAAGGGTAGTACACATTCAGATTATTGAAAAACTATTATTATCACGGCTATTACTGATACAAATACTATCTATAGAGAAAAAAGTAAAAATACTTTTTTAAATATTAGGAAATAAAATCACCCTCATATGAGAATTCTGGCAATATTTTATCAACTTCTACGTGAGAGCACATGACTTACAAACTAACTTATTTCTAAGGCATTTAAAAACACTCAGAACTTGAAATATAATAAATTCCTATAGAGCCCCACCAGGAATCAAACCCTCACTTCAATGTTGCAAATTATGGTTAAGACTTTGTTAGACTAAACAAAAAATGAAATAATTATTCACAATTAAATTTAATAAATAAAAAACTTGTGTTCCTTGAGCGGGAGTGTGGGGTATTTCATGCCTAAATGATGGGTCTGTTTCCAATAGCTTTAGTTTATAGATAATTAATTAAATTAACTTAATTCCAAATAAACCAGAAGGCAGCAAAGGTCATTATGAAGTAAAAGAAAGATTAACCCAATTCATTAACACCTGACAATGATACCACACTAAAAATATAAAATTTGAGTACTTCAAATACCAGTGCACCTGCACGAGGGTTAAAGGGAATTAAACCGTTAACCACCCTAAAAAAATAGTGAAATTAAATACTTAATTTTGTATTGTTAGTATGTTATAATTCCGTGGCCCTCACTCGACAGTATTTTCAGGACAGAACCGTAACGGATACCCTAATCACCTGTATAATCATATAGTTCACATATATATTTTTTTAAATCGTCCTAAAAATCTTTTAAACATGTTTTATTACTCGAACACCAACAAACAAGTAATGTACATGTTGAAGTTACGTCCCTGCCTGTGTATCATTGAGTATATTGTTTACGTGATGGCCGTAGCGAGTGTTGTAGTTGCGACATTGTGGTCCTGTTGTAGTATGACGACGCTCCACCTCTGCTAGTCGATATTCTCCAAATCATGAACACATTCTTCATTCTCTTCTTCCTCATTGAATGCCTGTTGAAACTGATAGCGTTCGGATACAAGGTGAATCATTTTGTGCGCACGCACACACGCCTCTAAGTTGTCCTCAAACTCTTCATATTTAGACAAACGCTCTCTCTTCATATCAACAATACAAGCCTCTATTGTAGCCATCTTGACTCTTTCACTAAGGGAAATAATATACAACTAGGTACACACAATACAATTGGTAGGTTATTTGTGTCACCATTCTGATAGTAAGAGATTCTGAAATTAAGTGTTGTACTTAGCAGAGTTCGTTCACCTACATAATGATCACACACTATATAACATTAAGTTATACTTAGCAGCAACTAGTTACATAAACTGTGTACATAACACTATAATGCCTACAAATGAATGAAATATTAAATATATTTTAAAATCTAATCTTGATTCAGAGCAAAGCTTCAAACAAAACCTTATTGTTTAAAAATTGTGTTAAATGTGGAACAACCTAATATTTTTCTGGGATAACATTTTTAGAGGTCTTTTTGTTTTTGTTGGAGGTCGTATTGTTGCTATTAGGATTTTTGTGGTCTCAAACAAAATAGAGTGGTCGAGGGTTGGTTCCGAGGCAAGTCACTCTTGACAAGACTATACATAGATACAGTATGCTAGGGGTACCTACAGTCCTACAGTCCTGTCAAGCCTGGCTGAGAATGGGGAGGTGAATATACAATCTAACTTGGTTATAACCGGCACAAGAGGAACAAACTTTACTCGTTATATCAGTGATGAGTTAAATATACCTCCTAGTTTTTTTTTATAAATTTTCAATAACTTGATAAAAAGATAAGATTCAAAAAGGCAAAATAAATGTTAGAAAAAAATAATTACATAGCCACAAATAATTTGTATTAATATGCTTGAATAGACTGCAATACACTTAAGGTCCTAGGCCCTGTCGACTGCAAGTCTAAAACCTATTTTGTGGGATGGTGGGCGGGAGGGGGAAAGGCGTGGCGTGGCTTCACAACCAACCAAAGTATCCTTCCGCGCCAACAAGAACAGATAGATTATGGAAACAGTATATGGCGCTAGCTACCGGACAGGTCTTGCGGAAAAATAATACGTTTGGAAATATCAGTTTTCTCGAGAACGAGTGAAAGGTTTATGTTAATATTTTCAACACCCTTTCTAAGATTATGTATCGATGTTTATTAATTGTTACATTTTCTTATTTTTTGTAATGAAGCCGGCAGTTTTCTATTGAAAAATAACAATTTTACTGATATTTGATCACTGTTATAATTATAGAGGAGGTGTGTATATAAAAAGTATAACTTAATCAACATGCTTCTAATCTTGAACAAACTGTTTCTGAAAAGAAAATTGCAAAACAATCAAAATTCTTGAAGATAACTGTTTGTTCCCACGGCTCTGCATTTCCACGCTAAATGAAAAGAGCCAATCGCCTTAATACTAAACACAATTTATCTGTCTATGATTTTAAAAACATACTAATTAATATAATAACAATCACAATTTTCATTAGTTAATTATTTACAAGTCTTGAAATTAATGTTTGTTTTAATGATTTCACTTAAATATTTCTCGAATTTCCCATGTTTTAGATGGGAAGGTTTGTTTCTAACTTATTTTACAGTCATGGAGTGTTTGGGTGAAGGAGGGGGGAAGAGGGCAGGGCAGGAGGCTAGACACTGGAGAGGTAGGTAGAGTGAGGACAGTCCCAAGGACAAGGCAAAGTCATAAATCAGCACACAATCTGCCGCAGGTGGTCATAAAAGTTAAGTCGCCCCATTTCATTTTTTGAATATTCCAAGAATTGTGTATTTCCGACTAACTGGTGGTTAGGGATGTTTGCATGGTTACCAACATTTGTAGGGTATATACATAAAGTTTGTTATAAACATGAACACTTGTATTGGAATACTTATGAATTAAAATCATGGCACTTTGCTCATTACAACCGTGATCTCGTTATTTTGGTGCTCGTTACAACCTAGTTAGACTGTATGTCTAAATATAAATGTAGAAGGAGCAATGTTTGAAATGTTACACACTCGCAACCGGTGGTTTATGTCAACTTATGAAGAGTTTGATGGATTGTAATGATTGTACTAGTAATACAGACTTGACTCCATCACAAACCAACAACTGGTGACCCCTTGCTTAGGGTCAACAGCTCACAGAGCAAGGCTGAGTGTGGTCTCAGCTGCTGATGACCCGCCTGTATGCTAAAAGACCTTCACTCTGACATATTTTAGAATTTAATCATAAAGTCATAATGTTTAGATTTAACTAAACAGTTAAATAGCTTGTGGAATGCATAATTGCATGTCACTGCTGGAAGCGCATCGTCAATAAGCAAATATTACAAACTGATTATATTAAGCAACACAAGTGTTGCATTCATTATATTTTTAAAAATGTAATACTTTAGTTTAAAATATGACAGAATTTCCATGGCTTGTCATGTGAATCAAAAGTTGAGGCAATTTATCTAACATTAATGATAATATAAACCTAACACTTGGGCTATGAAACTATCTACTGTATCATGTTGTTACACCACTGGTACAACTTCAAGGTCACTCTGACAATGCATATTTTTCCACTAACTCAGCGTTTCCCAATTAACTTTAGTCACAGAACCCTTTAATATTTTGTACAACAGAAATCCTTTAAATAGTTTGAATGTATCCCACAAAAAAAAAATCTTAATTCAAGGTCAAATACTTTGAATTGAAAGTTATATTTTTTCAGGGGGAAGTTAGCTACAAGTTTTGTCATTGTTCATATCCTATAAATAAATGCAGCCCCCCTCCCCCCTGCATACATGCCTGTCAGGGGAAATAATGATTAGGTTTTACGCTAAATTAAATTATAAGTATGATATCAGAAGGGATGTGGAAAGAAGTAAGAAGGTGTTAGATAGCCAAGTAAGAAACAGGAGAAGAGCTAAAAGACGAAGTTAGAATGACGGATGAAGATGGAAGAATGTTGAAGACAGGAGAGGAAGAAAAAGAACTATGGAGGAGATATTTTGAGAAAATGTTCAACCCGAAAGAGGATTGGGATGAGAGTGAAACAGAGCAGCAGGAAGAAAGAACAGAAGAGGAGGAAAAAGGCTCCACAAAGAAAGAGGTGGAGGACACATTAAAGAGGATGAAACAAGGAAAAACACCGAGTGTGGACGAACTGAAGGAAATGATAATAGTTGCAGGTGAAGCAGGTATACAATGGTTACACAGGGTGCTGAGAGTGGTTTGGAGGGAGAACAAGGTACCAGAGACAAGAAGAGGTGTACAAATTAAAGGGGGATAACGCTGGTGTGCCACTGTACTAAAATTAAGAATAACAGGAGTTGTGTTAAGACGGAGAGTTGTTCTATAGGTGTGTAAGAGACCTGCTATGGAGAGCTGTTATATAGGTGTGTAAGAGACCTGCTATGGAGAGTTGTTCTATAGGTGTGTAAGAGACCTGCTATGGAGAGTTGTTCTATAGGTGTGTAAGAGACCTGATATGGAGAGTTGTTCTATAGGTGTGTAAGAGACCTGCTATAGAGAGTTGTTCTCTAGGTGTGTAAGAGACCTGCCAGCTATGGTAGAAGAAAAGTGCCCTAGAAGTGTTGTACAGGGTGTACTTTGTACCCATTGTCACACATAGAGCAGAAACAAGGACAGTGAATTTAGGAGAGACTAAGAAAGTGGAGGCCATAGGAATGAAGTTTGTGAGGAGCATGTTAGCTGTCACAAGGAGAAACAAGATTAGGAATGAAGTTATTCGGGTAAGAGTAGAAGTACAGGGAGTACAGGAGATAGTAGGTAGGGGCGGCAGATAACAGAAAGTGTTCAAGTGATTGGAAAAGAATGGAAGAAATTAAAGGAGGAAGAATAGTGGAAGGATAGAGGAAGATGGAGACATTTTATCTAATGGACCCGGCCATAGGCTGGGAACAGTTGTTGATGATGATGATAATGATGATCTTAAAAAAATACAAAAAACGTCAACATACATTTTAATGAATTGAGTGTAATTTTTTTTTTTTTTGCTAATTCTTATATTATTTGGTTTATTTGTTGGCAATTGTATTCACGTATCTGGAGCCACATCAGGTCCGGTTCATACTTCATTTTGGTTCCAGAGAGTAGCGAGAATCCAGTTTCGCACAAGTACTTGATGGCAACGGTGCTTTGATTGCCCGCCGCGACAACTCAGGGTATTCTTTGGGGAAATTAGCTCAAAAGGCAATTAAAAAAAGTCTTTACTTTTGTTTTTGCTAGTTAGTTAACTTTTGGAAGTAATATCGATCAGATTTTCAAAATCTACATCAGAAAACCTGTCTGGTTTATCTTGTACGAATGGATTTTGAAACCAGTCATAAACATTTTTCTTTGAGGGATGGAAATTACTGATCAATAGAGGTGTGTAAATTGCAGGGAAAGATGATCTGCAAAGTCACCGCGAATTTCTTCTTCATGTATAATTTGGGATTTTTCAAGAAAATCCTTAAGTGCTGGAAAACCTTCCAAATTATTTGGTTCCACAGGTGAGATCCACATTTGAAACTTATGAGACGGGGAAAATATTTTAACTCTCGCATTTAAAATGTTTATTTTATTCCTTGGAGTGATAAATATAATTAATTTAATTTTGTGATTATTTTGGTAAGATAACCAATTTCGGATAACCACAAAATGTTTATTAATCGATCAAATAATCACAACTTATGATCGAGAAAGTATGCCAAAAACTTTTGCCGCAATTCAAACATCCTAATAATATTTTATTTTTTTGCAGAGCCCTTAATTTTACCTCAAGGAACCCCATTTTGGAAATGCTGCACTCACCCATTGTGTTTGGTTTATATTATCACTAGGGTCGAGATAATAACCTTTGTAGCAAATAGTTGTGCCCTTGAAATTACTTAAACTGACCCCAAAAATAGTCTTACTCTTGAAATCTATAATTATTATTTAAAAAAAAAAGTCAAATGAGATTAGTTTTGCAATGAATATAGATAGACTTATAATAAAAGTTAGATTCATGTTTTAATGTTAATTTATTGCAAACCTTGATATAAATATCATATTTTCTCAAAAATATAAAATATTGACGATTTATTGAAGTTAAATATTTTGTTAAAATTGTTCGTATTTAATCTTCATAATCCATTTGATGAAGTTTAACAACCTGTCTAACAGTTAAATAAACCCACATCAACTGACACCAGACTTGGTTTTACATTAAATGTGGTCGGTGATGTTTCCCAGGATACGTTCTCTAGGGGACAACTCATCAACATATTAAATATAATATCTCTGGGAAGATACCGTGTAAACATTTTGGAGCTATCGCAATGGATAATGAAGATTCATATGTTATAATGTTGTTATTACCAACCTAGCAAACAGTGCTGCCATCATGATGACAATAAGCTATTGCCGAAGTGCGGGTAAGTCGGTTGAAGCGGTCAACCATCTTTCCAGAAGTTTATGTCACCAACTTTGTGATGGTATGTTTGTTAACTCTTTTTGAGGAGCCTCGCATCAAGTAAACTTCTGAAAAGAGCCGTTTGTTCCATTTACAACTCTGCTGTCCATATGACTGTGTATCGAGTGGATCTGTCTAGCTTGTTTCAAGTTGTGTTTGTTTCATTTGCACCATGGACTCTCCATGGAATAGTTCTCACACACACATTACTGATAAAACTGCTCTATTAAAACACAACACAGACTAAACAAAGTTTCATTATTATATATTTGGTTTCTTTACATCATTGTATTATATTTATTTGATTTGTATTTTAAAACCACCTGTTTATTTTGTAAGTAAATAAAGTCAAAGTGTCTAGTAGGTGTAGGTGTAGGTTAGGAAGAAGGATCTGGGTTATCTTATCTAAGTCCCAACTCGGTGACATCTCCGTACATACATGTTCGTGTTTGCTCGTCCACTGGAGGGGTCAAGGATCTGGGGGCTTCGTGTGTCCGTTCACTTGAGGATCCTTGATGATTAAGGATCCCAAGACGCTGAGCCTCCTACAACCTCCCCTCCTCAGTGAGGCTACACGAAGTATGTCGGCGTGAGCGTGTCGCCTTGTTGTCGGACCTTTGCGGAGATGCCCGGCCTTACACCTGTATCGACGCAGTGGGACTCATTGTGTTTTGTGTTTGTGTTTCCAGAATTTCTTCAAGGACCCTTGGAACACTTTTGACTTCATCACAGTCATAGGGAGCATTATAGATGCTTTGGTTATAGAGCTTGGGGTAAGTCATTGGGAGAAACCGTACGCGATGTTGGACTTGGTCACTGCGCACTCACACGTGTAGGGTGCGCTCTATTTATTTAACACCACGCCTTACTAGAGCCGTTCGGGTTATACTTCTATGTACTAATTACTCTAATGTGTTATGGATTAGGAAAGTTTAATTTAGAGGAAGTATACCCTCATTTGTGTGGAGGGAGAGTGGGAAAAATTTAGGAAAAAACCACCCTCAATGCACTCGACTGGGATCGAACCCCGATCTCCCTGTCATTGGCAGTCTAGTCTAACACTAGAGTAGTGGGTGGGGTGCGCTCTTGTTCTGGTATTTGATGTGAATATGTTCACTCCATCCCTGTAACCAAGCGACGCTCGTCTCTAATATGATATAAAGGCAATTGTGGAGCGATGTCGGGTCTGAGGCGTGGTCTACAAAGTGTTCTAGTGGTCGAGTCCAGCATCGGTGTATCGTCAGTTAGTGATGCACAAATATACTCGAGGTCACTTTGATGTGAGATACCGTCACTTTACAATAGTTTCATCAAATCCTCACTGGATTTCTCTTAAATCTCTGCGAAACTAACAAACCTAACTAAATAACCAGCGATGTCTCCAGATGTCTCTGCATTACTGACTGTCTTCATTTTGTTTGTTGCTCTTGAATGTAGAACACAGGCTTTCGTTACTACGCTCACGTTCTCATAGGAGCAAACATTCTTTTTGGACGGTTACAATTTTACTAGATCAATTTCAATTAAAGATGGGACATTCAGATCCTATGGTATTCGAGGGATTCATAAGAATCTCAAAGTATCTCTAATACAATTGTGATGATCTTGACTTGATACAATAAAATCAAATAGCTGAAGCTATTATTATGCATTTTAGTGAGGAATTCACCATCTAGATACCATATCTTGAAAATTGAAAAATTACACCTGGACACAGGAATCGAACCCGGGACATTTGGCTTAGTACGCCAATGGATAGCTCAGTGGTAGAGCATTGGCGTACCAAGCCAAAGGTCCTGGGTTTGATTCCCGTGTCCAGGTGTCATTTTTCAATTTTCAGAACTGATACAATAGTTTTAAGCAATTGCTAAAAGTAATTATAAAGACTTGTTAAGCTGGAAGATTCTCACAATCACATAAAGAACAAAATTGTATTAAAATAATTAATTTACCAAAAAATCGTTCTTTGTTGTTTATGATTTAATAGACTTCATAAACATAATATCACGTGTCAGCGGAACTGAGCCTTAAATAACGTTTTTTTAAATTCAAATTTAAATATTTTCACTCTAAATTAAATTGAATATTTTTTTTTTAAAGATTCGAGGATTTGAATTTGAATATATTCAAAAGAAAATTAATGATTTGAATTCAAGGAATAAAGGATTTAACCTAACTCGAGTTTCTATATATTCATATGTCAAGTCATGTTAACTGCAGTTGTCAGTTTTGCTAGATATTAGCAATATCTGAACAAAATTGCTAATGATAAAAATAAAATATTATAAATGTTGACGATAGAAAATATTTGTTTGTTCCTATCAGAATATGACTATATAATGCTATATTTATTTGTCATTGATGTTTGTGTTGTCAAAGTGTATCGAGGGGGTGTTGAACCCGGATACACTCGACAACATCTCATGCTTTATGTTGTCTTGAAAGAAGGTATCAAACAGACCATATAATACTATTGGGGGACAAACTGACTGTCATTCCAGGATTATGATCAACTTAATTCACACTAAACGTTCATTTAACTTAAGAGTTGTCCAAAGGAGAACTTTCACATTATGTGAACATTAAGTGAGGGGTACCACATGCTATAGCCAAACCAATAACGTTCCAAGAAATATCAACATGGCACTTTAGTACTTCATTTGTTTGTTTATGGTATCTGGACGAATTCTTTGATACTTTTTTTCTGCGTTTCATGGACTCTAAAACATTGTAGCTTCATGTTTCACTTTGTTCTGTAGCTCCAGTAAAGTTTCTACTGCGAGTACTTGTACCATAATCGGCCCTAAATGGTCGGGTTCCATTTCAGTGAAACAATTTGTTTTTAAACTGTACAAATCCATTGTCTATGTTTCGCTAGAGCTGCTAAGTTACGTGAATCCTGATCACTCACTCGTTTCTTTATGTTAAGTTGACTGTGATCTCGGCATCACCGCCATTGTTGTCAACACGGTTGGTTAGTGTAGTACAACATGTTTATATGTTATTTATTAAATAGAATTTTCGTTTTTCTGTTTGTTTTTGTTTTTTTATTAAATTTATTAATTTTTTTAAATATTAGACAGTTGGAAAAAAATGTAAAAATTATATTTATTCTATTCATAAAATGTTGATATTTATAGTCTCCAGTTAGTCCTTATTTTCAAAATGACATAAAGCAAGTTGTGCCTAATTATCGTAGGCTGTATGTTTATAAAGAACATGGTAGGAAGGGCTGTATTGACAGTTATCGTAACAAAGTTGTTACTTGAATCTACTCACACCTCAGATCGTGTACTCTCCTTCCTATTGTGGTCTTACTGTACACCATTTCATTTACTGATGCATGATATTGTTTCCAGAACATGTCCTGCGTCAGTCAGTATTTCCTAAAAGAATGTGTCCAGCAACACTCGCATTCAACACAACCCGTTTTAACAGTCTCTTCAGCTTGTGTGATCCCTGCATGTGACAAGGAGCACTAAACAGGTCATGACTGTCTCAGAAGCTACAAATTGCAAACAAAATATACAGAGTCTTAACGAACAGCTACCATCAGGAACTATACCAACAAGGAACTAGTAATAATGTAAGGATTGTTCCAAGCAGTATTTAGTAGTAACGAGCAGCAAATTATAATGTTAACTAAACCAAATACAATATTATAACAGTACCTTACCAAGAATAATAAACAGGAGTTGTATTCACGATTAAAGTGTGTGACAGGAGGTTTTAGTAACAACCATGAATTTGTAAAAATCAGGATACTACTGTTTGTTCCTCCTTGTTCCTGCCACAAACTATTAGAACTACTGTTTGTTCCTGCTACAAATACTGCTAACTCCTACTCAGTTCTATTCCCCTGGTAGTTCCTGTTGTAGCCTAGTGAACTCACGCAGGAACAAACACTGCTCACCGACAGGATCTGTTTGGTTGTGTTGGATGCGACAGTTGTCGGTTCGCTGGCGCGCCAAGTCCCTCTGGCCCAAGCAAGATTGGTTCCGTCGGGCCAACAGTCCGCACACTCTCAAGCGGATGAACGGCTGCCCGAGTGCTGGGGCTTGTTTGCGCAGACTGGGAGCACCTCCAGAGGGGACTTGTCTCGTTGGTCGGCCCTTGTCATAGGGCGACAGTTATGTCTGTGATAAAGAGCACCCCTGGGGACAGTGGCAGTGGGAGCTTTCAATGAGTGAGCGAGATGTTGGACCCGTTGGGGGCACTACTGCACATTTCATCTGTGTTAGCTCTCAATCATATGAGCTCGCTTGGATGTGATGAACATTTTACATTCAACTTGCCTGTTATTTGATAAATGTGACCAGAGATGGACTGGCAGGTAGCCGGGACTACAAATACAACAGCCCTTAACACGCATTCATAAATACCACTGAACCTATGTTTCGGTGTAAGCTCGAGTGGTGAGATGAAGTGTTTTTTTTATTTTTTTATTTATTATTATTATTATTATTATTATTATTATTATTATTATTATTAAATTCTGAGCCCGTTTCAGCTAAATTTACTATGATTATTTAAGTTTGTAAAATTATTCTCCACCCACTACTTGTGTAAGTTACAAAGAAAGTATCAGTCAGTATTCAACAAACAAATGTTTATATGTTACAAGATTGTTTATAGACAACAACAAGAAACAACAAACGAGGTAGTTTTGTATTTAATACCGTCATACATTCTCACTCACAGGAACTTCTCATTACAATTTAATTTAGTTATATCCATTACTGTTTCCAGCCTGGGCCAGTTTTTGATTCAATGCCTTATAATTTATCTTAAGACTAGGCACAACATCCAGTCCCTGCCCGTTAATCTATCACTGTGAAAGGGTAAACCCATATTAGCATAAATGATAAATTTTTGGTCATGCCAGGAATCGAACCCGGGACCCTTAGCTCCACTGGGCAGCCACGCAACTGAGCTAAGGAGTAGGACATTACAATGAAATAAAAACAATAATTTAGAATTGAATGGGTATATCTTTATTTTAGTTTAAAGTGATTGCAGGAGCCCAAATAAAGCCGGCCCACCAGGATATTTCCCGGTATCCCAGTCCATCCCTGAATGCAGAGTACCTCACTTTGTTTCATACATCTCGGCATGTCCCATTGCCTTACTCACGTGTGAAGACGCGTCACTATTTCACTGGTGCTGCCAGAGAACAGTGACAATATAGCACCTGACTGTCACTGCCCAGGAGTGTCACATTTACCCCAGACCTGACTCTACAAGGGGCAAGGCAACTGCTTTCAAGGCAAGGAAACCGCTACAGCAAACGTTACCGACTGTTTGTTTATAGTTGTCACTGTTGTTGGTTGAAATAATCACCTAGTAAATACTCAAATACAGTAAAACTTCTTTAGAACAAATCTCGGTAGTCCAAATTCACGAATATTCCAAACACAAGTCTCTGAAAACAAGGAGGTAAAAAAACCCAAGTCAAATGAAATATAATTAATTGACAACAAACTCAAAGCTAAGCGAGAATTGTAAGAAACAGTGATAATATGCTATATATGTTCATGTTGTAGTCAACATGATGGGTTTCCCTGAAAATAAAACTAATTACAGCACTGTAAAAAATAGATATACTGTAAATGTAAAACTACACTACACGTTACATGTTATACATCAGTAAAATAAATGTAAAGTTTTATAAAACTCGTTCATTAGAATTTGTGAAAATACCCCGTCTCTCCATAGACCATTCCATATATTACCACTTAAATCCATATTTTAGCTAATCCGAACAAGCTTTGGTCCCGAATAGTTCGGACGGATGAGGTTATACTGTACAGAAACAATCAGTTAGTTGATATTAATAAAATGAAATGTCCTTGCCTTGATGGTGGATTGCGTGCTTGTTGTAGATGACTGATTGTACTGTTATCACCCCATTGCTAGCCATAGTAACACTAGTCATCTTGTCCAGAAATTAGTAAATGATAGTGAACAGGAGAACTTCATCAACGTTGGCTTCCTGCGACTGTTCCGAGCCGCGCGACTCGTCAAACTGCTCAGACAAGGGTACACCATCAGGATACTGCTATGGACCTTTGTGCAGTCCTTCAAGGTAAACATTGACCTGCCACACGCAGGGCACGGCGTCTGGTTTGCTGGTTACAGCAGTGTCGAGGTTAGAACACTGGCCAGGTGTAAGGAGGGTAAACATTGACCTGTCACACGCAGGTCACGGCGTCTGGTTTGCTGGTTACAGCGGGGTCGAGGTTAGAACACTGGCCAGGTGTAAGGAGGGTAAACATTGACCTGTCACACGCAGGGCACGGCGTCTGGTTTGCTGGTTACAGCGGGGTCGAGGTTAGAACCCTGGCCAGGTGTAAGGAGGGTAAACATTGACCTGTCACACGCAGGGCACGGCGTCTGGTTTGCTGGTTACAGCGGGGTCGAGGTTAGAACCCTGACCAGGTGTAAGGAGGGTAAACATTGACCTGCCACACGCAGGGCACGGCGTCTGGTTTGCTGGTTACAGCGGGGTCGAGGTTAGAACACTGGCCAGGTGTAAGGAGGGTAAACATTGACCTGCCACACGCAGGGCACGGCGTCTGGTTTGCTGGTTACAGTGGGGTCGAGGTTAGAACCCTGGCCAGGTTGTAAGGAGGGTAAACATTGACCTGTCACACGCAGGGCACGGCGTCTGGTTTGCTGGTTACAGCGGGGTCGAGGTTAGAACATTGGCCAGGTGTAAGGAGGGAGATGTTTTATCAATTATTTTTCACACTTCACTCATAAAATTGCTGGTACATTTTCTCTAAAGTTTGTATATTTCTTATTATTCCTATTAGTGTAAATATGTTGAAAACTAGATCAAGTGCATAAAATAAAAAGCATACGTTTAATTAAAGTTAAAAAAAATAACACTTATAAAGGCCTAAATCAAAGCATTTCCAATAGAAACTCTAACAAAATTATTATTTTTCAACAACAACTGTTTCAACAGCAAGTTCATTAAATAAATGTTCATAATTGATCTCAAATTTGGAATATAATTATATTCAGGAAGGCAAAACAAAAACTAGACAAGGAAATAGATGGAAGGAAAATAGAATATGTTATCACTGGACAGAAAGAAACACAGTCCACACTTTACACTGCTGCCCAGGGGTGTAGCCAGGAATTTGTTTCGGGGTTGGGGGGGATATGAAATCAAATTTCTGCAAATAGATATAAACCCTTAGATTTTGATTCTACATAAGAAATGAATTAGAAATTTTATATTTTATCTCCTTTTGCAGATTTAAACATATTTTCAACATTTTACTTTTTTCCCTTGAAATGGTTAGTTATTTTTAATAAAACAATATGAAATTTGTCAAACTGTACCATAATGTAAAAAAAAATCATCAAAAATAAGCCTAAAAACTATAATCTATATAATTTAGTTAAAATGTAACAAATTCTGTTAAAATTACTGAATTTATTAAAAATATTAGTTTTAAATATTTACATGTCACATAGTAAAAACAGTTATTGTCCTACCTTGAGATTGCATTATAAAACAATCCCTAATCTTCGAGAGGTTTTTTTTGTTGGCATTTTGTTTAAAACTTTATCGGGATCAACCATAACTTCTCTTCCTCAATGAGGAGAAGGACCTTGTATATTCTGTGAAGTGGTGTTTCGTGGGTAGCTCTACAGCCGCCTCAATGAGGAGAAGGACCTTGTATATTCTGTGAAGTGGTGTTTCGTGGGTAGTTCTTCAGCCGCCTCAATGAGGAGAAGGACCTTGTATATTCTGTGAAGTGGTGTTTCGTGGATAGCTCTACAGCCGCCTCAATGAGGAGATGGACCTCACTGTGGTGGCAGTTGTTATTGGTAATGTCGCCGCTAATTTAATAAAGTTGCGTACAGTTGGAGAAATATTTTGTTCACATTCATCAAGGGCACTTATGAAGTCACAGGGATAGTCATATCTTTTTATCCATGTTCTTTTCCATGTGTGAACTTCTCCAATGAACTTTGCGGGTGTAGATGATGCATCATTTGGCCACTGATCTGATAAAGTTTCACATCATATTTTTTTTTGTCATTCAGCTTTGCACATTTTTCTGGGAGTAAAAAAAAAAAGCTTTTCCAAAAAATTTTTGTGGTTTAGAAATTTGTCATTCATTCCTTGAATAAAAAAATCAAGAAACGGTATATAAAGGGAAACCCGTTAATACTCTTGGGTATTATTCATGCTTGAAGCGCAATTAGACCTAGTAGTTTGCATACAAAAAAGTCGAGGTATCTGAATTGTAGCTCCTAAACTATAAACAATTTGCTGGACCTCATGGCCTTAAACGAGGTTTCAGCATCATCTCTCATTTGTTGAATTTCTTCCTTCAACGATTCAGCATGATTTATAGCAGAAGCAAGATCTAACTGCTTCGATTGAAGGAAGCTGCAGGAGCCATGTGCCAAACCAACAACACACAGTGGCACCAAAAACTGGCTACTATTCAAAGCTGAATTTAGCACAAATGATTTATTGGATAATTCTGCATCACTGAAATTTTGAATTTCGCTCAAAGCTTCCAAAATTGGAAGACAAAGTTCTTTCAAACCAACGAGTTTCACAGAACTTGTGCATCACTGTTTTATTTGAGGATAAAGTTTTTCAAAACTGTGGCACGTTTGGTTGAAAGTATAAAAAATGAAATTATATCTTTCAAGTTCGCTAAACTGTTCATTATAGCCGGAACTTAGCATGAGTGACAAAGGACAAGGTTAAGTGCATGACTGAAGCAGTGGGTATAAATCACTTCAGGACAGGCGTTACGTATTATGGCAGCACATCCTTTGAATTGTCCGCTCATCACTGCAGCACCATCATAACCTTGACCTCTCAAAAATCTCATGTTTACGACCATTTCTGAAAACTCTTTTTGTAAAGTCTTTGCAAGACCCAAACCACAAACGTCTTCAACTGGAACAAATTTTTTTTAAATCTTCTCTTGAAACAAACTTGCTATATATTTTTTCTGTATACATAGCACAGAGAGAAAATCGCTCAGCACCATAAATATCCGTAGTTTCATCTGCCAATATGCTAAAACATTCAGATGCACTGATTTTATTTACAACACTAGTTAAAAATATGTCACCACATCCTACAATTATTTCATTTTGAATATGTGGACTACTATAAGATGAGTTATTCCCGCGATTTTCTGAATGGTTCTTTAGAGTTTCGTCACCACTTCCAATTCTAAATCATAAAAGGGCTCTAAAATTTCCTTCATTTTTCCCTCAGTAGGGAGAGTCTTCTGTTGTTCCTGGCCTGGAATCAGAGTGACCACGCAGAGCAATTTCTTATCGGCCACAAAAAAATAACTGTCTTGATTACTGGCAACACTTTTTTTCTTATTTTCCAAAATTTGTTCTTGTCTTCCTTTATCCAACTTACTTAAAATATTATCAGTTTTGTTTTCAAAAATCGCTAAAAAGTTCTGAACGGAAATTGAATATTTTTGGTGGTAGGCACTTGCTTTGTGCCTTCTAAAATCTTCTTTGGCGTTTTTCCATCGTTTAAAAGGGGCGTTAACGAATGCCCCTAACTTAACATGATTCCCCTTGCCTAACTCAGAATCCGTAATGAAAATAATGCAATATTTACAAAAGGCCACTTCTTTTAATTCCAAATAGGAAATTGAATTTTTAGGTTTCGTTGTCCAAGTGGAAACTTGTATAGATTATTAGGAACCCAGGCATTTTGAAGACAATTATGTTTTTCTACATCTGTACATGATTTCCCCATCAATAGTCCAATATAAATAGGGTTTGGAGTTGCAGAGGCAGAGTACTTACGATTGTCAGGCTCCAGGCAAGGGCTGCATACAAGTGTAATAGGCTTATAACTTGAGCAAGCTAATGATTCTACCAATGAACAAAAGGTGGTATTTACAGGCTTATTTCCACTGTCTTCTGACACCTCTTAACTTTACTCGCTAACATTTGGGCAATTCTTCTTACTTTGTTTACTAAAAAAAAGTTTAAAAGGTCAATTTGTATTTTACTCATCTTTTTCCACAACACACAACAATCTACAATGAAAACACATTCCAACAAACACCACTCCAATGCCAAAGCTCAGCACAAACTACCCTAGTTGCTGGAATGTGCCTCCATCCTACTGTAACGTCGACTAGTTGGGGGGAGGATGGGGTCTTGTCCCGTCACCTAGGTGCAACATTCCCTGCTACCACCTGCTTGTTTGCAGACAGCCCTTGACGCTAACATTAAGGCGCTTAACACACAAGTGGCAACACTAGCCTGTAGGTAGGAAATTATATTAGATTTACATTAGCGTTGGACTGAGGGTTTTCACATAGCCTAATTTATTTACAATATTTACAATTTAATATTTAATTTAAAAAGATATCGAAGGGGGAATAATTTCGGGTAGGAGATATATCGCGATAACACCACCCCCCCCTCCCCCTCCTCTGGCTACGCACCTGCTGCTGTCACTGGACAGATAGGAACACAGCTCACACCTTACACTGCTGTCACTGGACAGATAGGAACACAGCTCACACTTTACACTGCTGTCACTGGACAGATAGGAACACAGTTCACACTTTACACTGCTGTCACTGGACAGATAGGAACACAGCTCACACTTTACACTGCTGTCACTGGACAGATAGGAACACAGCTCACACTTTACACTGCTGTCACTGGACAACATACACGTTAATTCTGTTTGTTCTAATCCCAAGAGTGTTTGTTTTAGGCCCTCCCGTACGTATGTCTGCTCATCGCCATGCTCTTCTTCATCTACGCCATCATCGGCATGCAGGTAAGCGACCCTCTCGTATACACAACCAACACTTTTCACTTGATGAGAGGCTTTTCCCAATTTCTAAACATTTTAACAGGATAAGTTTGTCTGTAAGGGGTGACACACTCATAGAGTGACATGTTTGTGGCTGACTGGACCTCGGGGTGAACTGCGCTGTTAAATAACATCTGGAACTACTGATGTTTATATTCGAACATTTGTAAAAATAACACCTGAACACGGGAAGCGAACCTTAGATTCTTGGCTAAATGTTCCAATTCTCTGATGTTAAGTAAACATGTTACCTAAATACTGAGTGAATACAATTTGATGTATGAATCTACAAGGGAAAATGTATTTACCAATTAGTATACAAGATAATTAATTATATTAGAAGAGTTTTGGTTCAAATCAATGTACAAGCACAGTTATGAGCTATCCAGGAATCAGTTAAACTGCTCTGTGCACGCATAGCTCAAGTGGTACAGTATTGGAGCACTAAGCTCAAGGGTCTTGGGTTCAACTCCGGTGTAGTGGTCAGTGCACCTGGCTACGACCCTAGGGATCCCGGGTTCGATTCCCGTCCGGTACCTCGGGTAGTTTTCCTGAATGGGAAAATTACCCCAATGATCACCAGGGTTTGGTTAATTATGTTTATGTGCTTCTACTGGTTCCACACCCTCATACTCACTATCACCCTCATACTCGCTATCACCCTCATGCTCACTATCACACTAATACTCACTCACCATCAAACTCATTATCACCCTCATACTCACTATTACCCTCATACTCAACATCATCACCTCATATCATCAGGACACGGAAAGGATGTACAATTAGTATATTCGGGCGTCCCCTGGGCAACGGTACATTAGTACAGCACTGGCTAACATTTCCACAAATTGGGCTATGAATGATGTAGCCCAGGTGTACAATATTATCATCTTTTTCAAATTTATGAATGATACGTGATACGGCTACATCCGGAATTAGGAGATCATTTTCGATTTTCTAAACTTCGCCTGTCCTGTACAATTAATAATGATTGGTGGGAAAATTAATTTATTTAAATTTCAAAGTTGAGATAAGGAGCAAAGAGGGTTCCTCAAGCTGCGCCCAACAAAGGACCCCTCTTGGGTATTAATTCAAATTACATTATTTAAGGAATGGTTGCACTTTGATTACATAGATAGTTTTAATAGTAATTTAGCAACAGAACAACAAATGTTGTCAGAAAGCTTAACTAAAATTGTAATTTGTTAATATTTGAAGAGTTTAGTATTGAAATACTATATTCAGTGCTATAATGTATTAAATAAACACACTAGATGTTCAACATCTGTATTAATTTTCTGGAAACAGTTTATTTACAGAAGGATTGAACACATTCGGACAATTCTTCAGGAATTAAAAAAACTGTTGTTAATGACATTTTGTTAATTTTTTGTTTTTATTTTCTAGATAATGTGATCTCTGAAGTGTCTTAGTGGACATTGAAATTTCTGAGGGTCAAACTTAACCTAAATAGATGGTAGTAGCTATAATAGAATGGATAGGGGTAGGTTTCTCTTACTAGAGTTAGCTGAACTATCATTTCAATCCATCAAACAAATAAATTTTAAAAATGCATAATAATACATAAGAGATTACACAATTGAACTCAGAAGCTCTATACAGACCATGATTACTCTATCTCACCTCCCCTGGCTCTATACAGACCATGATTACTCTATCCACCTCCTCCGGCTCTATAATCTTGTCCACTGTACTGCTATAAAGAGCAATGATTACTATTGGGTTGTGAGAAGGCAATTGGAAGAACTGCGATATGCAAGCCAATAGCAACCAACCAACAATTTGCGAAATAAAGTCATGGAAAATTTTGGGATGAAACATTTGCATTGATTAGAATTTTACAACTAATATTACTATTATTAACTAAATTATTTATCATTCATATTCCTGGTACCATCTCCTACAAGTAATTAATATCAGTTAAGTAGTAATTTAAAATGTATTTGTACAGGAAAGGTTGATATAAACATATTAAAGGGATGAACACAATATGGCTTCTTGTACAATAGTTATAATATGGTTGTCCCTTTTATATGTTTCTATCTACCTTTCCTGTACCTTCTCACAAATATGATACTATTACCTCATAAAGATAAAAGAGGTCTTCTTTATAGAGATAAATTTATTTGTATGTTATTTTAAGAAATACTGTTTTCACACTATGGAGGTTGTTGTGTGACAAAGTTGTAAACTTCATCAAAATGCTAGCTATAAGTAGAAACACTGATTGGTGGTGAATAGAATGATATCATTTCATTAAATAAAAAAAGTCAGTCAATATTTATTTGTGGTTAAAAATGTAACAAATCAACTAGGTATTATTTAAATGCTATAACAAGCAAAATATAGATATTATGGCTAAAATTGGTATGATAAAGATAAGAGGTTAAAAAGATTTAATTTAGTTTTCAACATTGTTTTCGTCAATATCTGGCTCAAATACATCTTTTACCGATGTTCTTTGTTTGAAGGAAATAAATTTACTAGACTAGGGGAACGTTTTTGTTATGAGAATGTTATCAATTTTGCTAAACATTTAGTTTTGATTTATTTTCTATATGCATTATTAATTCAAAAATGTCACAGTGAACTTCAAAATATGTAATGCTATTGGTACTACTTTCAAATGGTGGACATTATGAAATACATCAACAAATATGTTTGTTCATACATGTTCTTGTCAAATTGAGAAACATTTTCAACAATAAGTTTGTGCAGTTAGAGCTGGATTAGTTGTTAGTGAGTGTAGTGATTAGTTAGTGATAGTAGTGAACGTGTTAAAATCATGGGCACATTTAGTTTTAGATGTAGAAGTGCCCTGGAATTTAATTGACTACATAGAGAGTCACACTAACAATTACAAACAGACTATAGACAATGGGTAGTCATAATAAATGTTTAACAGTATTCATCATATTGAACATTGGTCCTGTAATTAGATTTTAATGTTATATTAGCTCTTAGAGTATAATGAAACATGAATTTAGATTTTACATAAATTTTCATAATTATTTATTTACTAACTTGTTTTGTTCTATTTTATTTGTAGGACTATTTTTCAATCCATCATACTTTCAATGATGAAAACATTTTTTACAGATCACACGTCAATTTATTTTGAAATATAAAAATTTGACTACCATGTTATCTCATGTTTCAATTTTGATTGTGTTGTGAGATTGTGGTGAAATGTCATCTTGAAATGTGTTTTTTCACTAGACATAGTTTGTGAACTGTAACTGAGTCCAGTTTGTAAGTCACATGAGCAGTGGAACGAACGTTGTGTTTTGGGGCTGTTTCTTAAAGGTTTTTGGCAACCTGAAGTCTGTGCCGGGCGAGTTTGTCAATCGCCATAACAACTTTCAAACTTTCTTCGGTGCCCTTTTACTTCTCTTCCGGTGAGTTGGGTAGGAGCGCCACACTCACCCCTCACTTCCGTTGTCACTCCTCGTGCTCACAGACTCCCGACACAGACTCACACGACAGGACATTGTAGCGACAGAGAGCTAGCAAGTAAACAAGACATCTTCCCTCCTATCACTTCCATATTCCTGCCCACACAGATGCACATTACGAGTTCTCAGAGCGCAATGTATCACTCGAATGGCCAAGTTAGTTTTTTTCTTTTTGTCTAAACCAAGCATGTCGAGCTCACGGCCGGCAGACTACATGCGGTTCTGTGGAAGGTCTTGTGTGGCCTGCGGAACATACGATGAACCATCATGCAATGCGACCATACTTTTCTCTCTATAAACGTTGAGGAAATACAACATTTTGGAGTGTGAGCGTAATTTGGTGAAATCTGGCGTGTGATGTGACTGTACCGAATCTTTTCTGTGACACGAATCTCTCCGAAAAGTAATATTTACACATCATTAATAAGGGCAATGTTTGGAGGCTCATACTTATGTTAGCAGTTGTTGAAACCTGACACCCAGGAGATCTCGGCTTACAGACCCACATCCGTCAACAATTATAAAACCCGTGGTCTAACGCGCTACTCTTGCAGTAGTCTAGATGACAGGAAGATCGAGGTTCGAATCTCGGTCGGGTGTACTGAGGGTGGTTTTTCCAAAATGGTTTTCCACTTTCTTCCTCCACGCAAATGTGGGTACACTTCCTATGAATACAACCTCCATAATCCCTAAAACCTTCAGCATAATTAGTACATAAGCGTTTAATCCGAACAGGTAGTAAGACGCGGTACTAATATATATTATATATAAGGTTAGTATTATTGTTACATATAGGGAGGGCTACTCTTTTCTTTTTTTAATAATATAGTACTAAGTTGGAATTTTTTTAAACTTATTTTAGTGACAATAGAGTGTTTTTTTTAATGCGACCTCAGTATTTTTAATGTTCAGTGTGGCCCTTGTAATCAGACTAGTTTGTCACCCCTCGTCTAGATAGTGCTCTGAACTCAGTGGTTTGTTTAGCTACACCAGAGGCCAGGACAGGCGCTGATTGGACCAGAAACAGCGCCCACTCAGTGAAGTTCCCCAGTCTGGGATTGCTGCTGATCATGGTGATATTAGCAGTCATTTGTGCTTTAAAGGAGACATATTATAGTGAAACTCTAATGATTTCATTTTATCTGCCCCATATGAAAATTTAATTTATAATAAGTTTAATATTTCCAAAATTCAAATCTAAGTCATTCTTCTCTTGGGCTGTAAATTTGTAAGGTATTGCAACACTCTTCTGTCCTTATCTTACCTCAGACAAGCAAGAGCCTCGTAGAAAACAAGGGGGTTAACTGGACAGAAAAAAGGGTGCAGTATAAAACCTTCTAGAATCATTTGGAATAAAGGAATATTCAATTAGGTGCGTCCTAACGTACTTTGCCTCGACCCAGTCTCAGATGAAACTTTGCGCTGTTAACACAGATAGCCACGTCGGTTTTTCTCTCAGTTATATAAAAAATAAGTATGTTATCGGATAACACAATAATAATAATAAAGGAATCGATGATCATGTCTGATTTTAATTCTAAAATTCTAAAAATAAATCAAACAAAACCCACTTTCAAAATTGTAATAATAACATAATCACCATACTTCTCTCAAAGTGTAACATTACAAATATGTCACTAAACATGACATGATTCATAAAACGCACAACAATTGTTTCTTACAATTATGACCCCACAACGTGGGGAGTGATGTATTAATTAATAATGACTGTGACCCCAAATTGTACTTTACAAAGCTCGCATTGGTTAAAGAAGCACGTTTCAGTTAAACCATGATATAATTTGCTTTCTTGTGATTTACTAACTTGTTTATAATTGTACAAGCAACTCTGATTGTTGTAATACATGAACCGAGGATGGAAATAATTAGCAATGTAACAGTGTCCAGTAAAATCAACTGAAACTCGCTTCTTTAACCAATGCTAACTTGTCAGCTTTACAGCACAACTGACTGCTAATATTGCCGTGCTCCAATCCCAGACTAGGGAACTGTGTACTGTTCGGCTGTCAATTGAGCACCGTCACGTCAGCTTCTGTCCTGGCCTCTGGTGAGAAAAAATAATCATAGGGCATCTGAGTGAAGAAGAAAATCCTTCTTTACTATAAGAAGTATTGTAGAGAGAAAATGGAAGATACATTTGACTAGTGTTGAAATTTTAAAATGCAAACATGTGGGCAAGAAAATTGAAGAGAAAATGGAAATTAGAAGTGTTCTTGTTTACTGTCGAGGTCCGACTAATATCTCAGGTTGGAATACTATTTCTAATTCAGCTACAACATGGTACAAATAAGTGATAATTTAAACTACGTCAGACATATTCTGTGTAGATCCGAGTCTGATTTGAATGTTTGTATTGACAAAGCGTGACACTACCAACATTTCTATGCAATCCCCCAACTTGAGTTGACCATTACCTCTCGGATAACACGACATCACTTGACGTGAGAAGTCGAGCTTCATGCATACTAGTCCGTCTTTTGGCGTCATTTTATTAATGATTGGCCACAACACACTGTTAGGACCAGGCATGTCTGACCTTTCTCCGACTGAGGGTCACATACATTATCGGGGAATAGGCCGAGGCACACATCCATACATTACACAAGTAATATTATACTCACATTTCTGGAAACTACATGGAAGCTAGCGAACATCTACATCACCTACTAGAGCCTAGTTTGTTGTTTATTTCTGTAATATGACATTTCATTTTGAGCTGGCGAGCTTCATACTCTGGGGCCACAAGTGGCCCGCTAGTTGGACATGCCTGGTTTAGAAGAAGAAAATTAAAAACGGCTGAGAAATAATAAAATAGATATCTAATAATCCACGCAAAATATTCCTCTCACAATCAAGTGTCTGTCCGACGTAAGCACGTAAGCCAAGATTCGACACACATGAATCCAGTCTAGGTCAGGTGATATGTGAGTCTGTGACACGGGAGTCCCAACGCTCTGGTAGACTTGGGATAGACTGTTTACACTAACTGTGGTTGGTAGGCATGCTTTGGTAGCGGCTCGCGTATCCGTTTCCTATATTTAGGTATCGCTAGCTAAAACTTTGATTATTGGTTATTCTTAGTGCTAGATTGTCTTTATCATATGTAAAATTTTGCTGATATATGTTGTATAGTTGCATTTATTAAGTAAGATTTAGTTATGTTTGATATTCATAAGCATTTACTACGAGTGATATAAATTCTTCCCCTGTTAGACGCAACCTGATACAATGTATTGCAAAAGTCTGAAAGGAATCAGAAACTATAGACTCTCAACAGCAGGATCAGGAGATTAGGGGAGGGAGGGCATTGAGGGGAGGAGCTATTAGGTAAGGTATGACAATTCTCAAACCGCCATTAACGTCCAAACTGGTGGTCCTCTTATAAGGGCTACAGTAAAAGAGTATCCTATTATAAGAGCTACAGTAAAAGGGTATCCTCTTATAAGAGCTACAGTAAAAGGGTATCCTCTTATAAGAGCTACAGTAAAAGGGTATCCTATTATAAGAGCTACAGTATAAGGGTATCCTCTTATAAGGACTACAGTAAAGGGGTATCCTCTTATAAGGGCTACAGTAAAAGGGTATCCTTTTATCAGAGCTACAGTAAAAGGGTATCCTCTTATAAGAGCTACAGTAAAAGGGTATCCTCTTATAAGGACTACAGTAAAGGGGTATCCTCTTATAAGGGCTACAGTAAAAGAGTATCCTCTTATAAGAGCTACAGTAAAAGAGTATCCTCTTATAAGAGCTACAGTAAAAGAGTATCCTCTTATAAGAGCTACAGTAAAAAGGTATCCTCTTATAAGAGCTACAGTAAAAGGGTATCCTCTTATAAGAGCTACAGTATAAGGGTATCCTCTTATAAGGACTACAGTAAAGGGGTATCCTCTTATAAGGACTACAGTAAAGGGGTATCCTCTTATAAGAGCTACAGTAAAAGGGTATGCTCTTATAAGAGCTGCAGTAAAAGGGTATCCTCTTATAAAGGCTACAGTAAAAGGGTATCCTCTTATAAGGGCTACAGTAAAAGGGTAACCTCTTTCCTCCAAATATAAAATAGACTGGTGAAGGTTTTGAAAATAGTCACCAGAGTTCTCGGTAGTGAGCAAGAAGCATGTGGACTACACCTTTCATCAATAGATAGATTAGAACAAACCTAGCAAATACTAGTCATGAGTGTTGTATTTAACATGTATTCAATTGTTGTAACAAGCAGTGACATGTAAACTCAAGCAGATTGTTGAAAGGAAACTCAGACCACATGACACACATCCGGTATTTATTGTCACAACTCTACAACTCACTAACATTCTATTTATGAATTATTTTAGTAAAAACAATTAGAACAGGTGTTAATTAGGGAGAGTTCCCTCCAAATAAAGGTTGTCAGAACAGTTGGTGTACATGTACGTAGGTATATGTCTTATGAATATCAGTTCCACTTGCCGTGGTGGTAGTTTGTGTGTAGCGCCAATGTGAGTAGGTAGTGTCTATTTGTGGGTGTGGTGGTATTACTTGTTGTCACATGTGTAGGTGTTTGGTAACATTGCGCTGGACCCAGACACATCACTCTCTCGCCACAACAACTTCCGCAGCTTTGTGCAAGGGCTCATGCTGTTGTTTAGGTGAGTAACGCTCGCAGGGGCAGGGAGTACAACCAGGAGACTACATCGACACTTTGTACACTTTGAACAAGAGAGTATGGGGCCCCCAAGGAGTGATTTGGGGGAGGGGGGGGGGGGAAGAGTAGGAGTAAGATTTCAAGTATCAAGAACATTATTTATTTCGATCAAACAAAATAAAATTAAGATAACCAAACCTAAATGTTTATTTTAATAAACTACTTAAATAAATGGTACGATGCACCGCGAGGACTTTCTCTCTCGTTTATATTAAAATAGAGACATTTACAAAAAACTAATAATATTGGTGAAATGAATTAATATGTTAGAGAAACACTCCACCAAAGTAAGAACATAAATGAAATAATATACATTGTTACAGAAACACTGAGAAAAGAGGAATATCTCTGCCCACCAAAGTGCATAATCAATCAATTTCAATTTCAACGTGCTTATAGCTCAGAAACTGTTGGTTTTTATGAAAATATATTTCAAATAAAGGATTTTTATTTCTAATAGTAATACATCTTTACAATGATGAGATATTTCCTATCTCAAATAGTTGTGGAGATGTGATCAAAATTGAAAATATCGGCGTATGTAAGGTACCCCTAAATTAATTTTCACATAAAAATGGAAATCGTCATTTTGTTTATAATGTTAAACAGGGTCTGATTACAAAGTTTAATCAGAATCGTTAGAGCAGATTTAGAGAAAATAGATTCTTTCTTTTTTTTCCATTCAGTAACTACCCTTAATTTTAGGGTTGGATATCTAATTCCAAAAAGTCCTCGGGGGGGAGGGGGGAGCTTATGAAAACCCTAGATACCAAGTCTTAGCTCAATCGGTCAAATGGTTTCGGCTCTAGTCTTATATATATACAGAGAGACGGCATCGCGAAAATAACTTTTTCGGTTTCAGGGGTACAAGAAACGTCGACACTGAATGAAATCTTGAGTTTAATTATTTTGGATCATCACAATACTTCTCTCTCCAAGAAGTCAAGAGAAAATAAAATAGGAGATACATAATGAGTGAACCCAAAATTGATCAAAATAGATGAAGATATGTTCATCTTCCTGTCCTAAAGACACTCACCTGCAGGTGTTAGTGAACTAAACTCCTCTATCAAATAACTGTAATTAACTGACGAAGCCAATTACTGTTCAATGTACAACATCACGAGTGAGTCGAAATTCTGCTCGGCCATCACGAGTGAGTCGAGATTCTGCTCGGCCATTGTATTTCTTAGTTTGTTTTATAAATATTTCGAAGGAACGTTGGATTTGCACACATTCATTTATACAGTATTCTGAACATTTTATATAATTCAATTCGACGTTTAGTGTGCAATACTTTAGATCTTTTTTAAAACATAAAAAGCACATCATACAGTTAAATTAAAACACAAAGACACTTATTTATACATCAGGACATGCATATGATCTAAACCCTTGACATTCACTTGAAGCTTCTGTGAGCTACATACGTGTTGAGGATTACTTTCATTTGTGTGGTACACAATATACAGTATTCGGCTTGAGCTAGCAATGAACTAACTAGCCTGATAGAACCTGTATCATACATAGGAATGTGAAAAAAGTATCAATAATTTACTAATATCGATATTTTCCTTTCAATACTAATCTTTTTTTACTTGATAATTTTTTTACAATACTTTTTACTGATATTAGTACTCACACTCCGGTATCAGATCGTTATCGAAAGAAACAACTTTTTGTTATCTTCACACATGCTGGGATTAAATGTTTACTAGAGTGTACGGTGTAGATGGTCTTAAATAGCCGCTCTCCCTTCACGCAAATGTGAATACATTTTATATGGATCTTACCATTCTTATTTTTACCCTCCAAGTGTTAATATGTGGCTATCCAGGCTGGATAGTTAGAAACAACCAGTTTTAACCAGAGGCCGAAGAAGGAAAGGCCTCGACTCTCAACCCAGTCCCACCAAAATTATGATCCTCTGTCAGGAGAGTTCACTAAGGGTTCCATTGTTTAAAAAAAGGCAAGTTTGTCCAACCCTATGCAGTGCCCTGGAACGGTGTGAAGTATTCCTTGTGGTCTCCTGGATGTACTGTGTTGTACACTAAACAGTCCTGGGTCAATCCTCACCCGGAACTAAAGGTAAGTCATTAGATCAGGTTATGTCAGACAGTTCATTCACACACCTGCCGACCTCTCATATTATACTCAAACGATATTCCTGAATATAAACCAGTCATATTCAAGATGAGTCATACAAGAAACCAACTTCCTGTGATATCGACCAATCTCGACACCTGAGGAAACAATACTCTTCTCGCCGAATATTCACGACGATTCTATGAATAGTTTTGTCTGTAATTTTTTTTAGAGTGATTTTCATCTACTTCATATGTGTGTAGTAGTGAAGGAAAAAATGAATTTATTGAAGATGTTTTATGGCCTATACACTAGTATTTCTGTAAGAATTATATCATATTGGAGCAAATAAACAGATGTATAAAGATGCCAAACAGTCGAGTTAAAACAGGACAATCACTCCACTTGGTCACATATTATGTATTGCGCTGATTAATATGGGATTGAAGGCAACTTAACCTTGTACAATGTTTGTTAATATTTGATATTAAAACAAAATTTTGACACACTGCAGTAATTGCTCTAAATACTTTGACTAATGCGCCATTACTAATGGAAAAATTATTAAACCTATTGATGCCGTTTCAGAGCATTCAATTTACTACTGCTGTGTTTTCTTCTAGTTCTTGCATTACAAGCCAACCTTATAATATAAACACCATCTTGATCAAAATCCCTTTGAAAGTTATCATTTTGAGTGGCCTGACACCCTCGAGACATGTACTTTGTGTCTGACAGGTGGGTCAGGGAGGGACAAACTGATGGGGGGAAAAGTCCTTGAGAAGGTAAAGAGCTCTATCAAGAATACAGGTCAAAATTGTAAGGCAGGTAAATGAGCAAGTGGTGACCATTCATTTAACATGTGTGCTAAGTACAATGCGTGAACACGTTTACCAAATAGGTAGTCAACTGTCTCACATGACCTGGTCTGTAGTAATCTCCAATCACACATGTCGGCTAAGCAACATGCAACAAAGATGATGTAAGAAACTGTATTTATGTGGCTAACCATGAAACTGACATTGTATTGTGATTCCAACTGCTGGAGACCCAATTATTGTGTGTTGCGGCATTAGCTCTGTAAGACAACATTTATCAAGGTGATGGTGATTTAGAAGGTGGTCATGGGTTTAGTTCCTTGAGGGTGTGAAAAATATATTACACTGAACATGTAACAAGTGTGTAGCTAGTAGTGAAGAATATATTACACTAAACAAGTAACATGAGGTGTAGCTAGGAGTGAAGAGTATATTACACTAAACAAGTAACAAGAGGTGTAGTTAATAGTGAAGAATATATTACACTGAACATGTAACAAGAGGTGTAGCTAGGAGTGAAGAGTATATTACATTAAACATGTAACAAGAGGTGAAGAGTATATCACACTAAACATGTAACAAGAGGTGTAGTTAATAGTGAAGAATATATTATACTGAACATGTAACAAGAGGTGTAGATAGTAGTGAAGAATATATTACAATAAACAAGTAACATGAGTAGCTAGGAATGAAGAGTATATTACACTAAACAAGTAACAAGAGGTGTAGCTAGGAGTGAAGAGTATATTACACTAAACATGTAACAAGAGGTGCAGCTAGGAGTGAAGAGTATATTACACTAAACAAGTAACATGAGGTGTAGCTAGGAGTTAAGAGTATATTACACTAAACAAGTAACAAGAGGTGCAGCTAGTAGTGAAGAGTATATTACACTAAACATGTAACAAGAGGTGCAGCTAGTAGTGAAGAGTATATGACACTAAACATGTAACAAGAGGTGTAGTTAGGAATGAAGAGTATATTACATTAAACATGTAACAAGAGGTGTAGCTAGGAGTGAAGAGTATATCACACTAAACCTGTAACAAGAGGGGCAGCTAGGAGTGAAGAGTATATTACACTAAACATGTAACAAGCGGTGCATCTAGAAATGAAGAGTATATCACACTAAACATGTAACAAGAGGTGCAGCTAGTAGTGAAGAGTATATGACACTAAACATGTAACAAGAGGTGCAGCTAGGAATGAAGAGTATATTACATTAAACATGTAACAAGAGGTGTAGCTAGAAGTGAAGAGTATATTACACTAAACATGTAACAAGAGGTGCAGCTAGGAGTGAAGAGTATATCACACTAAACATGTAACAAGAGGTGTATCTAGGAGTGAAGAGTATATCACACTAAACATGTAACAAGAGGTGTAGCTAGAAGTGAAGAGTATATTACACTAAACATGTAACAAGAGGTGCAGCTAGTAGTGAAGAGTATATCACACTGAATATGTAACAAGAGATATAGCTAGGAGTGAAGAGTATATCACACTAAACATGTAACAAGAGGTGCAGCTAGGAATGAAGAGTATATTACATTAAACGTGTAACAAGAGGTGTAGCTAGAAGGGAAGAGTATATCACACTAACATGTAACAAGCGGTGCAGCTAGGAATGAAGAGTATATTACATTAAACATGTAACAAGAGGTGTAGCTAGAAGTGAAGAGTATATCACACTAAACATGTAACAAGAGGTGTAGCTAGAAGTGAAGAGTATATCACACTGAACATGTAACAAGAGATATAGCTAGGAGTGAAGAGTATATCACACTGAACATGTAACAAGAGATATAGCTAGGAGTGAAGAGTATATCACACTGAACATGTAACAAGAGATATAGCTAGGAGTGAAGAGTATATCACACTGAACATGTAACAAAAGATCTAGCTAGAAGTGAAGAGTATATCACACTAAACTTGTAACAAGAGGTGCAGCTAGCAGTGAAGAGTATATCACACTAAACATATAACAAGAGATATAGTTAGGAGTGAAGAGTATATCACACTGAACATGTAACAAAAGATATAGCTAGGAGTGAAGAGTATATCACACTGAACATGTAACAAAAGATATAGCTAGAAGTGAAGAGTATATCACACTAAACATGTAACAAGAGATATAGCTAGGAGTGAAGAGTATATCACACTGAACATGTAACAAAGGGTAAACCACAAGATGGAGTATTCCTTGATCCCAGGTTAGTAATCATTTTATTTCTTTAATAATACCACTAAGTTTGATCAATCTATTAATTAAAATAAATTAGAATTTTATTCATCATATAATAAAGTTACCTATCTGAAACTCTTATATCTGCTAAAAGTATTTGTTCAAATACACAACTGATTAAATTTTTTATCACTTGAGATTTTTATTTTTCAATCATAATGCAATATAATTATTTCACCTTCGATCAATTTGGTTAACTCAGTTGTAAACATAGAGTTGTTATAATATGTAACTATATTTTGTTACCTACTTCAGACGTTGTATGCTCTAAGCCCTGAGGAGCACTGGGCAATAGGCTAGATTCCATTCAGACGTATAGAGGGTGATCTTTCACTCTCCCTCCATGCAAACATGAGTACACTTCTTCTAAATTCAACCTTCCTCATTCCTAGCATATCTGTTTAATTAGTAGCCTACATAGGCATATAACCTGACACAATTAACTACAGCTTATTTTGCTGATTGAGTGCAGTTAAATAGGGCTGATGCCTAATCTGACCGAATGATCATTCCTTCCATCCTCTCAGTGGGTCCCTAGTGTCGCTCACCCCCAGTTTCTCTGCTCACAGGTGTGCTACAGGTGAGGCTTGGCCCAACATCATGTTAGCGTGTGTGGCAGGCCGCCCTTGCGACCCGATGGCAGGGAAATGCTCTACTAATGGAACGTTCACGGGGAAGTGTGAAGAATGTGGTTCGAGTCTTGCCTATGCCTACTTTGTGTCCTTCATCTTCTTCTGTTCCTTCTTGGTGAGTGGACCAAGCCTGACACAACACTAATTAGTAGCAAATAATTATGTGTCTTAATTTATTTTTTCAAACTTTAAAAGTAATAATCCAAGCTTCCCTACCAGTAAGATATTTAATATTCAAGTTCAACTTGGTACCACAATATTCATGTTCACCATGATACTACAGTATTCATATTAACCACAATACCACAGTTTTCATATTCACCATGATACCACAGTATTCGTATTCACCATGATACCACAGTATTCATATTAACGACAATACCACAGTATTCATATTAACCACAATACCACAGTATTCATGTTCACCATGATACCACAGTATTCATATTAACCACAATACCACAGTTTTCATATTCACCATGATACCACAGTATTCATATTCACCATGATACCACAGTATTCATATTAACGACAATACCACAGTATTCATATTAACGACAATACCACAGTATTCATGTTCACCATGATTCACCACCAGTATTTATGCCCCCCCTAGCCTCACGGTATCATTGCTCCCTCTTGTTCTTGTTATGATAACACCACTTCTTGCTCTCACAGATGTTGAACCTGTTTGTGGCTGTCATTATGGATAATTTTGACTATCTCACCAGAGACTCGTCTATCCTGGGGGCTCACCACCTCGATGAGTTTGTCAGGATATGGGCCGAGTATGACCCAAACGCTACGTAAGTCTTCCACGTTACTATGCTAGTAATAATATTCCTGTCACAAGTCAGGGAAACGCCAAATTTGGAATAGAACAGGTTTAATTTGTGATTGGCCAATGATTGTGAGTTCTCATAGTATCAGACGCAGTCAGTACAATATTGTTCGAAAGATGTGTCTGGACTCAGAACTAGAGCTTTACCTGGTCCAGTGGCACACCCAGACATTTACTCTTGGAAGGGGTCATCCATTGAGACCGTGGACTAAGGCCCCAACCGATAAAAAATAACACAATTTCTCCCAAAACAATATCTTCTCAGGGTTTCAAACCAAAATAAAATGGGGGGAAAAATCAAATGGGCAGGATTGCAACATTATGTTGACATCATTGCTGAGTAAGAAGAAGAATTCACTGGGGAAAACCCAAGGGTCATAGATCTCAGGGAAGGGAGGGTGGTAAGGGTGGAAAGTGTTTTGACCTGGTGAACAGAACAAGGGTGTTCGTTCATAGGGCATATACACTCTGGGTAGATTACCTTTACAATGCTTTCATCCCACTAGGGTGCTAATTAACATATATGAGTATAGCTTGAACATGTAGTAAGACGCAGGGATGGAAAAAAAACCTAACCGACAAAGACCAGGAACATGTACCGATATTAAATGCCTCTAGAAGTTATTTGGAGTTCTCTTTATGGTAACTTAGAACAAATATTTACAAAATGTAAGTTTTATAAATGACTTTCTTCATCAGTTTTACTGTAGTTAACTATGATTAAAAAAAACCTATTCAAATGTGTTAAATTTAAACACAACTCTTTGCTTTGTGAATAAAAGCTGAAGAAAGTTTATAATATGTTTAGTAAAAAGCAGATTTATTGTGAACTTTAGAAATATTTTGAAAACATTTACTTTTTATAGATTATCGAATTAGCTTTCAAAACAGAAAATAAGGCAATAATCATTAAAGTTGTGTCTGATAACAGTCTTACATACAATGTATTGAAGTTATAATTGTTGTGCTTTATTCTATTGGAAATCTCAGGGGCGATTTTAATGTGCGTAGATGTCCTTCTTTAGAGCATCAAGTCATAAGACTGCTTTTAAATTGTTGCCGTTACATTCAACTCATTTCATTGTTATTTATTTTTCCACAGTTTATGTTTTTATTAAAACAGTTTGAGTCTTTAGGTGGCAAGGGGAGGTGGGGTGGTAGCCCTGACTACCCCAGCCCCCTGTGGGTTTGCCACTGCATATTTCCTAAACTAATTCTAACTAAATGCATGTTATTGAAATGTACAGTATGTTCCAATACAAAACTTATTCTGGTGACTATATTTAATATCGGTTGTGATGTTCAGGGGCAAGATCCTATACACGGAGATGTATGATATGTTGAAGAACATGGACCCCCCGCTGGGGTTTGGCAACAAGTGCCCCAACAGGCTGGCGTACAAGAAGCTCATTCGCATGAACATGCCCATAGACTTGGATGGGAAGGTTAACTTCACCACAACACTGTTTGCCCTCATCCGCGAGAACCTGAGTATCAAGGTCAGGACTGGTGAGTGATAGCCTGAGTTTTGAGGTGAGGACTGGTGAGTGATAGCCTGAGTGTCAAGGTCAGGACTGGTGAGTGATAGCCTGAGTTTTGAGGTGAGGACTAGTGAGTGATAGCCTGAGTGTCAAGGTGGGGACTGGTGAGTGATAGCCTGAGTGTCAAGATGAGGACTGGTGAGTGATAGCCTGAGTGTCGAGGTGGGGACTGGTGAGTGATAGCCTAAGTGTCAATGACTAGGGAGCTCACCTCACCACATTGTACCCCGCCAGTCCCACACGTGACTCACACAATGTCTGTTTCAGCCGAGGAGATGGATCAGGCCGATAATGAACTGCGGGAGACCATCAGGAACATTTGGCCCATTCAAGCTAAGAAGATACTAGACCTCCTCATCCCTAGGGTTGATGGTGAGTTCTAAACACCACTCAATACACCACTATATACACCACTAGTGTGATGTGATAGTAACATGGTTGTGATTGTTGTATTGGTAGAACTGAAGGCTGGGAAGTTGACGGTTGGTAAGATCTATGCGGCGCTGCTCATCTTGGAGAACTGGAGGAACACGAGGTTTGGGCAGGTGGAGCCATCTGGACAACAGGTGGGTTATCAACATCAGCATCAACATACTCGCAAACATTGTTTGAAATACACAACCAAATAGGATCAATGTTATTTCATCATAGCAATGCTAGGTTTAATGGGTGTATGTTCTCAAAGGTTAGTGGAGAATACTTCCTCCAACTCCCTGTGTATGTCAAGCATTAGTCATCTGTCTACAGCAACCGTGTTCGTAAGGTGCATTGTGGTCCGTAAGAGATTGACTCCACACCAACAGATTGTCCGCTTACAGAGTCCTTATCCTTAATTCCTTAGTCCTTACCACTCCGTAGAAGTTGACCCAACTTTAACTTTCTGAGGACTACTCAATACAGACTACTAAGGACTACCAATCACAGCAAAGTAAATATTTGCACGCACATAGAAATGAAAACCCCAATGGCAACGAAATAATCCGTTGCTTTGGAAACAAATACAAAATGAAATGATAGTTTTACTCCCAGAACTATTTCAGAAATATTTTTCTGAAAATTTAAAAACCCTGTGAAGCAAGTAATCTAGAAAACAGTTTTCTGGGGAATCCCAAGTTCTCATAAAAAGTTATGTCTCTTTAATAGGGCACTTAAAGTGCATTTACTAAACTGACTGATTATATCAGCACACAACTTATAAATCAAACCCGAGACCCTTCGCTCAGTAGACAGACATGCTACCAACTGAGTTAAGGTGTCGTGCAATTTTATAGGTTAAAATTCCCATTAATATTCTTAGTAACCTCTGCTTGCGCCTTGCTATAAACAATTTGCTTTCGAACAGTTTAATTGGAAATAGTCTCCAACCTTCTTATTGGTTGGCACGGTCAGGTGATTAAGGATATGGATGATGCAGATGCCATTTCCATTTCTAAGGACCATTAAGTAATTAAGGACTATACGGATGCGGAGCTTACAGACTCTTTTAGTGTACATCCAATCAACGAGACAAGAACAAAATTTCATTTAGTAGCTCCTATATTTCTGAGCTCCTATCTCAACTTTGAAAAAAAAACCATAAGAGATTCAGTGATAAAAAAAATATCCATTATTCAAGGTGGGGCCAGAACAATTAGATTGTTAGTAACTTGAAAATTAACACTTTAACTAAAAAGTAAATATTCAGTAGCTAAACAAAAGCAAACTACAAGTACATTTTTCCTTTTTTGAATATGTCATTCAGGTGAGCTCTACCGGATGTCATGTGAACCTCAGCATGTTGTCCATAACTTTCCTCAACATAGAATATCTAATTGTTTCCGCCCCATCCTGTATTAAATTATAGTAAAAAAGCATATTCTATTTATAAAATATTTTAGCTAAGTCTAGTCTTATTATTTAAAACTTGTTTGGAGAGTTAATCTATTGTCATGAGCAATTGTAATATTGTGACGCTGCGGTAAGGCAATTGGCCTTTTTCATTTGGCACGGAAATGCACAGCCATGGGGACATATGGTTATCTTCAAGAATTTTTATTGTTTTGCAATTTTCTTTTCAGAAACGGTTTGTTCGAGAATAGAAGCATGTTGATTATGTTATATACACACCTCCCTATCATTTTAACTTTAACAGTGATCAAATATCAATAATTTTGACATTTTCCAATAGAAAATTGCTGGGTGCATAACAAAAAATAAGAAAATGTAACGCCCAATAAACATCGATGGATTATCTTAAAAGAGGTGTTGAAAATATTACTATGAGAATTTCACTCGTCCTCGAGAAAACTGATATTTCCAAACGTATGATTTTTCCGCAAGACCTGTCCGGTAGCTAGCGCCATCTACTGTTTTCTTGATCCACCTGTTCTTGTTGGCATGGAAGGATACTTTGGTTGGTTGTGAAGCCACGCCACGCCTTTAATCCTCCCGTCCACCACCCCACAAAATAGGTTTTAGACTTGCACCCGACAGGGTCAAGGGACTTAAGCTGTCTGCCGTTAGTTGAAATTTATCTTTTCAGCTGGTTGAGTTAAAAAAAAATACTACCACACATTCAATAAGTGTACCTATATTTCAAATAAATATATTTCTTCACGTTTATATATTATAACTAATGTTTATATGAGCTTCATGTTAGTAAATACAAGCTTATCAAATATCCATTATCTATATGTTTGCTTTTTTTGTATGTTATATATATGTTTCATATGAAAACTGTGTCAAGTTATTTATTTGTCAATAATGGACTTATAATAGCATATTCTTCAAGACTTTAGTATTCATAATAATAATAATGAGTGTAAAATATTATTAAATCCATTTGTGAAGCTACTGTGAATGCATGTCTATGAAATAGTGTGTAATTGTCTAGAGATAGTAGCACTCCCTGTATAAATATAAAGCCGGTCTGCTTTCAGTCCTTCTCTGATGACCCTTTAATTACAGTACTGGTACCCTTTGAAAAATAAATATACTGGGTTATTTTCTTAAAATACAATTATGGTTAGGCAAGTTTAAATACACCCCTTATTAAATGTAAGTTTATATTTAACCAAATTTGATTGCTAATTAAAATTTGTGGAGTTTTATAAATAGGCATTCTTGAGATAACTTGTATTCTGGGGGGAAAAAAGTATCTCCTCCAGCTATATACAGAGATATGTATTCTCTAACAAGTAATTATCTCCTCCAGCTTTTAACAGACAGGTTCTTTGTGTAAACAGTTCCTTATTTCCTCCACAAACAATAACATTTAATTTGAAAACACACTTTAAGATTTATTTAAATTTATTTGAGAAGATAGTATAAATCTTAACTTATCTTTATCCAGAGGATAAATTAGTTTTAAAAATACATCTTATTTTATATAATTACCATATTAATTCATAATTAATATCTGGGAGATATAAGATCCTTGGTTTAGTCCTCCATCCAATGGCTGTTTTAATTAGAATGAAAGTTTTTAAACTTCATAGCATTTTCATCTTGTCTACTTGCTCAAATCGTTCTCCTTCAGAACTAGAAAGGAACATACTGGAACATTAGAACATGCTCTGTAATGGGGGCTGTCAGCTGTAGATATGTAAGGCTCCGGCTCCCAACTGGTAATGCTCAGCACCAGTAAGTCCAGAGTGCTAATTACACGCACCGAGTGTAGAAATGTTCTGGTAAAGAACGCGTGTGTACAGCTATTATAATATGGTGTCATTCCCCTGGTCCCTAGATAGTCAGTTATAGCGCTAAGGTGTCACATTATCCCACTGTGTATATCTGTTAGTATGTTATCTGTGTATCCATGTGTTAGTGGCATTGTAGTGGCCAGTAGAGCTAAATGTGAGCCTAGTCCGACAGACCAATCACTCACTGTTTCGTCAACAGTCTCAATTAGGCCTTTCTTCAAACTCCGCAACGCGACTGCATCTTGACCAAAGATGAAATCACATTGGAGTTCTGCTTTTAGTACAAACCTTTCACGCCAGAGCAACTGAAACACGACCTGTATCCAACTGGTCTGTAACTGGTTGAAACACAGACGGCATTTTACTATTAATTTTGTTTGTAAATCTACAATCATCTTTTTCCAGCTCTTTTGCTGTTATAAACAATCGTCTATTTTTGTTAATATTTATAAATATATCAATCCACCTTTTTCTTTTTCATACACTTTTGATGTATCAGTATGCATCTACACCATCATCAAATGAACTGCCCGACATCTTGTGTTAAAACTGATTTAAAACAGGTTGCTTTGGTGGATGAAGAACAAGACCCGTGATCTGTGTGCAATCATTGCTGGAATTTATCTCTCAGTTGAGTTGCAGTCACATTGTGATGATGGCCAAAGGGCCTTAGCCAAATATTATATCCGATACAGCCAAATTTATAAGATCACATAGGAATAACTAATCGGAACTCCCTCTAGAAATGTACGTAATCTTGGGAACGATTGTGTTAAAAAAAACTGCTATGTTTACTTGAATATAAGAATAGCTATTTTTCCTAATTTGATTTTCTCAAAATCTTGAGTCGTAATGAATTCATGTACTCTACTTGAAAATGGTTCGTCATGTTTTTTTGTTTTTTTTTAAGGAAAAGTATGCAACAGCCAATATTTTTAGATCAGAGTGTAGTTTGTTAACTCGCTGGGCAAGGCCGACGTTGAACTATCTGAAACAAGTGATGAAAGTGACGATGAAAGGACTAAAAGAACTCTTGGTTTCCAACATTGACAGGATTCTAATACAAGTGTGATTTTATTGGTATTTACAGTGTGTTAAATATTACACAACAGCTTCATTCCTAAAAAAAAAAAAAAATTAAGTTGATGTGTATTGTTAAATCTAATATGTGAGTTTTTTTTACGAACATAGATTTTTTTTGAGGGGTGGAGGTTAAGGCGGTGTCTTATATTCAGGTAGTTACGATAAGTTTGCCACTAGATATTCCAACTGAGATATGAATTATTATTGTTAGATGTTAACTCTATACAATATTCAGCTATTGTTGAAAAGTGTAGTTATGTGTGTTTTTTTGGATTTTTTTTAGTTCTCATATCAAATGTTCACTTTTTCCGATTTAAATTTTAATTCTTTGGGGACAATTAAATTTTTCCAACCAAGTGCAGAGAAAACAATTCTTGTTTATAGTTCCCAATAATTAATTATTATGTGTGTTGTTGAACGTGAATGCTTGGTCGGTCTCCTAACTGTATAGTATTAGTATTGTTTATGATTGCATCAAGGACATGTGTGAGCACAAGTGACCTTGATCAAATAGTCGACATGTTTCGTGAGCTTCCCCTTGCCCTTCATGCAAGTGTCCAAGGCGTGTTACAATAATGTGTTGTTTGGTTTCAGGGGTTTGCTGGTCATAGCCCCAGTCATGAGGCGGTAGTATTCTTTACATAGACATTCACTTAATTAGTTGATTCTCTCCACTTGCAACTAAACTCACCCTGCAAGATACCACCCGTCCAACTTTCATTGGACTCACGCTTTATTCTGATAGAAATTATGAAAAACACTTTTTTTATAATGGAAACGATAGGAAATACTTTCTTTCTAATAGAAACAATAGGAAATACTTTCTTTCTAATAGAAACAATAGGAAACACTTTCTTTCTAATAGAAATAATAGGAAACACTTTTTTCTAATAGAAACAATAGGAAATACTTTCTTTATAATAGAAACAATAGGAAATACTTTCTTTCTAATAGAAACAATAGGCAATACTTTCTTTCTAATAGAAACAATAGGAAACACTTTCTTTCTAATAGAAATAATAGGAAAAACTTTCTTTCTAATAGTAATAATAGGAAACACTTTTTTCTAATAGAAACAATAGGAAATACTTTCTTTATAATAGAAACAATAGGAAATACTTTCTTTCTAATAGAAACAATAGGAAATACTTTATTTATAATAGAAACAATAGGAAATACTTTATTTATAATAGAAACAATAGGAAATACTTTCTTTATAATAGAAACCGTAGGAAATACTTTCTTTCTAATGGAAACAATAGGAAATCTTTCTTTCTAATAGAAACAATAGGAAACACTTTCTTTCTAATAGAAACAATAGGAAACACTTTCTTTCTAATAAAAACAATAGGAAACACTTTCTTTCTAATAGAAACAATAGGAAATACTTTCTTTATATTTATAATAGAAACAATAGGAAACACTTTCTTTCTAATAGAAACAATAGGAAGTACTTTCTTTTTATTAATAATAATAGGAAACACTTTCTTTCTAATAGAAACAATAGGAAATACTTTCTTTTTAATAGAAACAATAGGAAATACTTTCTTTTTAATAAGAATAATAGGAAACACTTTATTTCTGATGGAAAAAATAGAAAACCCTTTATTCCTAATAGGAATATTAGTAAACACTTTCTTTCTAATTGAAACCATATGAAACATTTTCTTCCCAAAGCTACTAATAATAAATAGTTTCTTAATCATGCAATTAATAGGAAATAGTTTCTTAATTCTGAAATTAGTGGGAAATAGTTTCTTTCTTGTCTATTTATAGAAAATAATTTCTTAATAGTAAAATCAATAAAGATAAGTTTGTGTTTCTGCAATTAATAATAAAATATTTTCCTTTGACATATGGTAAGAAAGATATTTTTATTTTCTTCAGTCAATACATTCATTAAGAAATAGCCTTTTTCTAGTACAGTTAATAGCAAAATAATTTCTTTCTGACATAGTTTCTCTCTGGTACAATTAATATAAATTATTTTTATTAATAACATTTTGTTTACACCTCAACAGATTTAAACTCAATCTAATGACCTATTTACATAAGTCTGAATACTGAAACTACAATACCAAATATTTGAGTGTAATTTTTATTCCATCCACAAATCTAATTTTTAAATGCATTATCAAATTTAATTTTTCTAAAATACTTGCAAAATATTTCCTAAATTTATTTGATAAAGTTTTAATTTACATTTTTTATTAAATGTTTTTAAATTGAGTTGATCCTGATTTTGCATTTATTGTTTCCAAATTCTATAGAATGTTTTAATAGAGGCTGTCTTGTTAGGTTAAGATGTCCACCGTGGATCTTGTAGGGAGGTTTAGCATCGTGGCTTCCCTACTTTCACCCCTCTTATAAATACTCATTCACTTCTGAACATTGTTTAAGTCTAGTGTTTCATTTGTTTGTTACTTATATTTGTAGCTTGTAGATTTGTTTGCTTCTGTTATCTTAGTTCACATTTTAGGTGTGTTCTTTGGAACTGCTTATGCTTTTTGCACGATCTTGTACTCTGGTGTCACTTACTAGCAGCAGCGCAAACAAGCATTTAGTTGGGAGAGTGTCTGACAAGAAACCACCAACTCTGTGTGTATGCATGTCTATGAAGCTCCTAAAAGATACGTAGGTAACAACAACTTGGTCATTAATCCAAAAATATTTTAGAGTGTATTTACATTAATAAAAGTAGGCAGGTAAGTTATTGAAAAAGTGATGTGGCCACTTGTTAGGCAAATATGTAGTCGCTATAACACTCCCATTTAGTATCTGCTTGCATTTCATCTCAACTTGTCTCAGGTCAGTTCCCTGCTTACACGCATGCATGTGTTGCTTGGCTTCACCTCAGCGTCAGCGTGTAAAGAGTCAGATCTCATCACAGGGAAAAGAGTCTCCGAATGATAAGATACAAGACTAGTTTCTGTAACACATTGGATCCAAGTAATTTGTTTTAGCCTAGTTTTATTTTACAGATGTAAACGTAGAAAATAATAGACGTGGGAGGAGACAGGGCAAAGACTACGGCAGCTCCTCAGAATAACAAATAATGACAAAGTTATGAAATTTTCGGGATACATTATTCCCCTTCTTCAACAGAAGAGAGTAAAACACAGGTTGGACTATGGCAGCATAGCTATAGGTTGATCTTGGCCACATAGATTCTGTTGTTGTCTGTTTCTTGACCTTTTTAAATTTTATAGTTCACTCTATTTGCATTTAAATGTGTGTGACTACTTCTATAATAGAAGACAGAAGAAAAGAAGATGTCATCTTTGTGCATTGGATTCTTGCCAAATTTTTCCTCTTTCCCTAGGTGGGCTTTCTTAATTTAATTTTACTCTTATTAATTTATTTTTCCTTTTTCTTTATTTTTTATCAATTTCCATTATTATAAAAATAAGACATTTTCAAAGCCCATAAAGGTTTGCTTTCCTTGCGCTAACGACCAAGTTCAATGTCCTTGTTATTCTGAGAGACTGCCGCAGTAATACTTCATGTTTGGTATATCAGTGGTAAAAGGCTACTTGTTGTTTATCTGTTAATGTGCTTTAAATGTAATATCTGTATTAAACCAGGTATATTGAAACATTGTTGAACCACTGTGCAATAATGTAATGTATGTGACAGGGAAGAAAGGAAAGTTGGGTTAGGACTCGACAGAAACGAATAAACTTCTATTTTCATTTTTTATCACTCTCACAGCTACACATTACTTTAAATTTTCGGAAATATTCAGTTTTTACATTTTTTTTAAAATACTCACAACACAAATAATTTTTTTCTCAGCAAGGTACATATTTGAAAAAGTTTAAATTTTAAAAGTAAATAAAACTTGCAGTGCTACTTTAAGACTTTTAAATTTGCAGCAAACAAAATTTATCTTGTGTAATTTTTGTGTTTTTCCTATTATATAAAATAAATATTTGCAAAAATTTAAAGAAATGTGTGGCTGTGAAAATGATAGGAAGATGTAAACGTAAAGAAATAAGTTGATCTAGTTCTATTGAATCCTAACTTAACTTTACTTCTCCTTGTCACTTACATTATATTATTACAGTGTTCCCACGCCACCAGGCAATTATTCATATCAAATTAGGATAAATTAAATGTTAAATCAGTATGGATTGTCCCTCCTGTGTGGTTGCGTTCTATCGTAGAGTGCGACTCTGCTAAAAAACCTGAGCGAGTTTTGTTCGTCAACCCAATCAATCCCACTATTACAGTGTAAATATTGTTATTTCAACATTAATGTTTTGAAAATGTTGGGATGAGTAACTTTGATGTCTGCACATATTGTACACACTGCTTATCCAGAAAAGTAGCCAGCTTACCTAACCATAGCATAATCAGTTAAGGTAAGACTGATGCCTTTCATAATAAGTCAAATGTACAATCATTTCCAGTGTTGATACCATTGTGTACCACTGCCTGGTTATAACGCAAGTTTGTGAGGCAGAGACCTGACCTGCTTATAACACAACCGTGCAGCAACCGATGACTCAATTGTTTTATAAACTAGTGATTATCTAATATTACACTATTTAGCATGATAAGCATAGCGACCGCAAACACAAGAAGTCTACAGGGAAAGTGAATGAGGAAACAAACTGTTTAGTACATACTTTACTAAGGCACATACTGTTTGTACAGCCACGAATTTAGGAAATTCTTTCATTTTCATGCAAAACAAAACGTCACCATAAAAATATTCAACAAATTTATTTAATCACTTCTTTAAAAACTCACTAATTTTTCATTGGTTTTTATGGGAGAATATTTATTGAAGATTTTTTTTTAGTGAATCTAACTGTTTAACCTTTACCATTCAAAGGCACATGGGTAAAGAAAGACCAGCGGCATATCCGAATCCACGGTAACAGACGGTGTTGTAACTGATGAGCAATGTATTTGTAATTTGTATTATATGGATATTATCCGAATAAAGGAAGGGGAATTCTTCTTTTGACCTTCCTTGCCTTTAACCGCTGCGAAAACAGTCTAGAAGACAGGAGTAGGCTTGAAACTAGACTAAGAGTAGGCTTGAAACTAGACTAAGAGGTAGAAAGAGCGTCCAACAAAACTCCTATAGGATCAGAAACAAATAGTATTTGCGGAATAGAACGGAAAATGATAGGTTTTTAAAACTCAACTTGTTTTGGAAAAGTGGTTCCCAAACTCTATTCAACTGACCCTCCCCCCACCTCCCGGTAGATCATAAACTTCCTACATCCATCGCCTCTCCACCCTATTTTTTGGGATAGCTATAGAAAAATCTTTAAAATGATTTTTTTCTTGTCACTTTTTTATGTTATACAGAAATCATTGTAACATTGGCACCATAATGGTGTCAAAAATAACGACCATGGGTGTATTGCTTGTCATGGTTTTACTCAGTTCTTGAATATTGGGTTTGATGTTTGACGGAGATCACCGCAAATTGCTTTCCATTTCAAGTCGACAACGCTCTTTAGTTTTTAGGAGGGCTACATGGTCGCAACGGCTGAGGGGGTGGGGGGGTGGGGGTAGAAAGGAGATTAGAGGTTGCAGGCTCTGAGCTTATAAAATAAACATTTGCATGGTCACAAGCGTCTTACATTTGGTGGGTCACCTAATTTTGTTTAACAGCTGGTAGACAGTGTTGCCAATACTGCATTAAAATATTTTCTTAATTACTTTGGAAAAGGGATTGAAATAAAAAATATGTCCAATTCTTAGCTGATTTAACATTATTTCCTGATTGTTCCCCCGCTAACCTTCTTCCGGAAATGTTTCACGCCCCTAAGGCTGGGAACCACTCTTCTATCTGTACATTAGTTTGTCTCCCATATTGTTTCACGTGGTAGACATTAAAACCTTCTTCTATTCCTCTTTGGTATGTTATTCTGTGTGCTTAGCGCTCACAATATATTTAGTTCTTAGAGGAGCTGATAGTCATATTTACACAGGAGAATACGATCCAGCAATATTGTACCTCCCTGATTTATATTACTGCTAAGGCTCCTATTGGTTACTGCTCTGTATGACTAGACAACAAGAATGAACAGAAACACACAGTGTTTGTGACAATAATGAATAGTATTGAATAGGCAACAGAACGTTAAGCATTAGTTTACATTTGAGAAAAGAAACCAATATGTTTTACAGTAATAGACAATACACTATCAATCTCAGCAGGAACAAGTCGCATAATAGTCCACCTAAGTGTAACAGGCAGTCATTTGTAACTAAGAGAAATAAACGGGTATTGTCACTGTACAGAAGAAAACCTACAGTGACGTCACATCCTTTACAGTGAAAATCATGAAGGTGTGTTAAATATCTCCGAAAAGTATTAGTGTTGGTGTCCGAGAAACCTTTTTCGAGGGCCCTGTATAACACGAACACTATGGAATGGAAGTTAACAGGACCAAGTAGTAATTAAATGGTACTAATAGAACTGGGTGGCAAATAACAGTAAAAACCCACATTAATTTGGAACAAGGATGAATTAACTCTAAATATGGTAGTATTTGACAGAAACAAGGAGAAATTAACAGTAAATGTATTGACAGAAACAAGAAGAAATTAACAGTAAATTTAGTAGGATTTGACAGAAGCAAGGAGAAATTGACAGTAAATATAGATTTATTTGACAGAAACAAGGAGAAATTAACAGTAAATGTAATAGTATTTGACAGAAATAAGGAGAAATTAACAGTAAATGCAATAGTATTTGACAGAAACAAGGAGAAATTAACAGTAAATTTAGTAGGATTTGACAGAAGCAAGGAGAAATTTACAGTAAATTTAGTAGTATTTGACAGAAACAAGGAGAAATTAATAGTAAATTTAGTAGGATTTGACAGAAGCAAGGAGAAATTGACAGTAAATTTAGTAGTATTTGACAGAAACAAAGCAAAATTAACAGTAAATATAGTATTATTTGACAGAAACAAGGAGAAATTGACAGTAAATGTAATAGTATTTGACAGAAATAAGGAGAAATTAACAGTAAATATAGTATTATTTGACAGAAACAAGGAGAAATTGCCAGTAAATGTAGTAGTATTTGACAGAAACAAGAAGAAATTAACAGTAAATGTAATAGGATTTGACAGAAACAAGGAGAAATTAACAGTAAATGTAGTAGTATTTGACAGAAACAAGGAGAAATTAACAGTAAATGTAGTAGTATTTGACAGAAACAAGGAGAAATTAACGTTTGTTTCCACAGACTTTTTAATTTACATCCTGGCAGGAAAATTCCAACTGGACATTTTCGTCAATAAACTAAATAGCCTGAGCTGTAGATGATTTAAAAAAAATAAACGCTTACATTGAGATCCAAAAAATAATTTCTTCGACAATGCAAGATTTTTTTAATGTTCTGTGCTTAAAGCTTGCCCTATAAAACATAAATACATACACATGAGGAATCCGGTCTGACTCGTGTGACATTGCTAAGGTTGGGGACTTGTCTGCTCCTGGTTCAAGGCTATCCTTCCTCCGTCCTTGAATGACCTCGGGTTAAGATGAACTAGCCAATGTTTGGATCTCTTGCTAGAATAGAAACAAGGTACTTCTCATACATAGTGTTCAACTTGTCAACAAACATGTCACTTGTATTTGGTGTGAGCTGGCTGTTAATGTGGTAACACTGTCGAGTTGTTCTGTGGACAGCGTTCGTCGTTTTTTAACTGCCTATTGAACATGGCGGACCAATGGACCGGTAACAACTCGCATTCTCGCACCGGGAGCTTGGAGCCGGAGCTGTCTGAAGAAACAGGTCAACTGCTGTCTCGTCGAGGCACCCAGCGCTGCACCCACAGCTTCAGGTCAGTTTATATCTTTACTTGGTCTACAAAAACACACTCATCAGGACTAGAACTGGGTGCCACTGATTTGTTTGGGACAGAGGGGCACACACTTTTTAAACTGGCAGTGGTGGCTTGAGGACACGTTAAAAGATTTCAGGTGTTTTTGAGAGTTATTTTTAAGATTTTTGTTTGTTTTTTAGGAACAATGCTCTCCTGGGTAACCCACTTTTGTTTTAATGTAAGACTTATTGGGGTCTTTTTCTATTTATGAGTGCCAAATATTGATGCAGGTCACTGTTTTCTTAATACAAGATGAGATGAGGGAGGTCAGAGGATGATAAACCCAAGGAAAGAACTGGCCGCACATATAAGATATTTGGAGCGCATTAAGGATTAAAGGAATTTAGCCACCAAACTGTCAGTAACATTTTAAAACTAAAAATATATTTTATTCCATGAAAGGGAACCAATTCAGATCCAATCGGCAGAATCTTATTTCTTTTTGTAAAAATTAGTATAAAAAATAATTGTACACAATATACAAGATGTATGTTTGTTTGGGAAATATAAAACAAAAAAAGCTATAAGCTTGTCTAGTTTTTTAATCAAAATATTTGTTTGTAATTTTTATTTTCAAACAAATTGTAAATAATTTATTATGACCAGTCCTAACCTAATAGTTAATGCAAAACGCCATATCCACATAATGAAAGGTACAAATCGACATGTTCTCCGCGTATTCCAAGGAAATAGTGTTTGATTGGTTGTGAATCTAGGACTGGGTTTGGGTCATAGCTCAGCTCTCAGGATAACAACTTCATGACCTCAGACATTCTAGTGTCACCACATCTCGGGGAAAATGCGGATTTTTTAAACTCAATGAATTAAGCATTTAGAATTGTTAAAGTTTATTTTGATGAGTGGTTTTGAGGTTGCACAACGATTGAGGCCCAGAACTCGGATTTATTTGTTAGTGCAGTGTCTTCCCCCAAATGTAGCCCCAGGGACCACTTCTAATTTTGAGTTTTTCCTTGTGTTTCAGGACTAAAAAGGTGACACGCGACGCTCATGGTGATGTATGATGACCTTCAACTAGTCGTGGCATAGTGTCGGAATCTATAGTGTAGTCCCTGGTGTCTTGTCGCATGGATCTCGTCACAACACCTTTCTCTCTCTCTTTCGGAATCTATAGTGTAGTCCCTCGTGTCTTGTCGCATGGATCTCGTCACAACACCTTTCTCTCTCTCTTTTACACACACACACACACACACATGTTCGATAAGATCTACAAATGAAGCTTTCAAACACAACACAACATTCATTGTCATGTGTCGCAGAGTGACATATTCCTTGTCATTGCATCATCACAATCATCCACACACTTTACACTGCTGTCACTGTATAGAAAGGAACACAGTTAAATTCTTGTCCCCTCTGTCCAGTGGCAACAGTGTAAAGTGTTCCTCTTATATTTCCCGAGCCGTCTTGTTTTATTAATGTTTCCTTTATTTTTTCCCATGTATAAAATTAGGTAAGTAGACCTGAAAATTGTAAGTCATTTGACCTTAAAGCAATATAAATTGTGACAAATGTTGCTTAGAAACTAATTCTTGTCTTTATGTTAAGCCTGTCTCAAAATGGTCACTTCTGTCTATTGATGTCGTGTTCTATTAACGTTTGACTAGATAACATGGATAGTTTTAGAAGCTGGTGACCGAGCAACTTGATCAGTCGCTGTTAGAAACTAGACCAGTGGTATTCAACCTGTGGATTGTGTTTCCCGCCACTGGGACATCTTGTCAACTATACATGGCTACAATACTGATACATTATTCCAGTGGTGAGGCGTTCCAGTATCACTGATAACAGCTCAAAATGAGAGGAAACATCTCCAAATGGAACAAGTAGGACAGAGTGTTTCCACAAACTAGACTGGATATAAACGTGATTCAGAACTCTGGACCTTTCACAGCATTCATTCTGTAGCCATTCAGGGGTGCGGTTACACTGAACAAGAACATATGTGACTGATTCAACAAGCACAAACCATTTCCTCCCTTGCATCACATCACTTTGTGACCAGGTTGGAGGTAGTTTTAAAGCCATTTCCTCCACTTCTGTACATCACTTTGTGACCAGGTTGGAGGTAGTTTTAAAGCCATTTCCTCCACTGCTGTACATCATTTTGTGACCGGGTTGGAGGTAGTTTTAAAGCCATTTTCTCCACTTCTGTACATCACTTTGTGACCAGGTTGGAGGTAGTTTTAAAGCCATTTCCTCCACTGCTGTACATCACTTTGTGACTGGGTTGGAGGTAGTTTTAAAGCCAATTCCTCCACTTCTGTACATCACTTTGTGAGCAGGTTGGAGGTAGTTTTAAAGCCATTTCCTCCACTGCTGCACATCACTTTGTGACCAATGTGGAGGTAGTGCCTAAAACATTTTTCCGCACCAGCTATTAATTCCTGTTTACTTTAATTTAAAATGCTCTTACAATTTCCGTATCTCTCTATTGACAAGCATTTACTAATGTTTGTTTTTATTTTCTGAATAAATCCTTGTCCATTTTTAGATTTACAAAGAAATATAATACAATTTTTGGAAATAAGAAATTGAATATGTAAATTTACAAAATTTTGGGGGGAAAATTACTTTACGCTGTAGTATCTGGTAACTTTTTTTTAAAATAGCTCACCTTGCCACTGGGGAATGAGTTGGTTCAGTAATAATTATTGTATTCATATCAAGATGGCCTCTGATTGGTTGGGTGTGACGGTTGAATACCACTCAACTAGACAAGTTAGACTAAGAAATAGATACCGGTACCGGTATACTGGTAACTGGTTGTATCATGAGTGTTATTAGGGCCTAACCATCTGTGTGGACTACTTTATTAGGATATGTTCAATAACTACCTCAATTAGTTTTAGTGGAAACATGTTTTGTGGTGTTTGTATCGCCCTAGACTAGGAAACCAATAATCAAACATATTATCTAGTTGGAGTAGTCTCTGTATTAAAACTTGGTGAGTTAGGTTAAGTGATTGGCTTGGTGGGTGATGATTCCTGACTCGCTACACACATTTTGTTTTGGATGCATGCGCATGGGTCAAGTGGTTGTGAACTGCATGACAGGTTCACTTTGTTTCTTTGGTTCAATTCACAAGTGAGGGACTTCTTTGAAGGGTCATTCAAAATATGTAAATAAAGCAGGAAGCAAAAACTGTCATTTTTTTGCAGGTTTTTTTTCCGATAAATATCGTGCGATGTCAATACCCATGAATTTGATTAAGTTAGTTATTAATTTCGATATGCCTTCCAAACTTAAATATGGCTGTATATATATTATAAATAGGTAATTATAAAAGACGGATTGAGTCATTTCTGTTTTGGAAAACCAATATTAGGTTTTATTTTGAATCTAAAATCCAAATTCGAATCTTTAAAAATGTATAATTTTAGTTAGAGAGAAAATATTTAAGATTGAATTTTTAAAAATTTTTTTGTTAAAGGCTGATTGTCACTGACAAATGATATTGTGTTTGTCATGTCTATTACATCATAAATGACCAAGAATTTTTAGTAAATTAATTATATTAATACAGTTTGGTTCTTTTTTTTGTTATTTTGTCTCTCCCAACAACACAAGTCTATATAGTTCCTTTAAACTGTTATAGCAAGTCAAGATCCTCACACTTGCACTAGAAAGAGTTTTTTGAGATTTTAATGAATTTCAAATCTCCCGAATACCAGAGGATTCGAAGGATTCTTTCATGGATTCAAGAGTCCCATCTCTTATAATAAAGGGCATATAACGATAATTTTTCCTAAAAGCGGGGCTTGGGTGGTTTGCTAGAAAATGTAACTATATACCTCTTTAGCCAACAAAAGTTTTGATACGTATGTATGGACCCCCTAGGGGAGTACATCAAATTCCAAAGGGGGTCCCGACCCTCTCCTTACCACGCCCTGGCATTATTCACCACAGGTGGTGGGTTAGCGATTAATTCGGTCCAAACCTCGGGTATCACAGGGGGTCGTTTCCTTTGCGCCCTTTGTGTTTTTTTAACAACATTTACTTGCAAACTATTTTTTAACCAATGCTGCGTCTTATCAAAATAATTGTTTTCCTTTAGTATTATTTACTTAAATTATAGCACCAAGTAGTTTTTTTAGTCTTGTTTTTCTTAATGATCTAATATCTTAATTTGTGAATAGAATGTATGCTTACTAATATTTGTAACTAAAGGGACAAGTATTTTCAAAACCTTAATTTGTTTTCTTATTTCTCTGACTGTCTTAGTATTTGAAAACATTTGGCTTCTTGTACTTTAGAATGGACTACAATAAGAGGAAGTTGAATGAGTAGAATAGTCCTGACACGGCAAGTCGTTCCTTCACTTCAAAAAGCAACTATGTCACTGTTTTCAATACACTATTGCCCCAAAATTTAAAACTAGGTATTTAATAATGAGATTGTGATCAGGTTTTTTAAATAAAAGAAGCGTGATGAAAAAAATAAGCCATCGGCTTGGCATTTAAGCAAAAGGTCAAGGGAATGGCTTACACCATACTAGCTTGTCGGTAAATTAAAAAAAAATGTACAGTGATTATTGTCAGTGCACAATGTAAACGAACAATCTAAACATTTTCAACAATAATTTAAAACCCAAGTTTAAAGCCAAATGCTGCCAAGTAGAACTGGCTGCAATGTAGAGTTTCATAAATGTTGTATGTGGCGTGTTGGACGTAACAGCTATAAGCCCAGTCTTGTCGCTTTAGTACAAAATGGGTTTAATCTGCTATATCTGCGCAGGTGATGGAGATCCAGGATGGTGACGCTGCATCCAGGCACCCCTCGCTTGATTCACTGAATGACCCGCAGCACCTGCATGTGGGCCAATCGTACCAGGGACCACACATAACTAGACCACGCTCTCGGTCTCCCAGTCCCAGGTACAGTATTACTACACCCTGGAGGTTACTTCACAAGATGTTGTTTATCTGGAGGGTACTTCACAGGATGTTGTTTCTCTGGAGGGTACTTCACAAGATGTTGTTTCCCTGGAGGTTACTTCACAAGATGTTGTTTCTCTGGAGGGTACTTCACAAGATGTTGTTTCTCTGGAGGTTACTTCACAAGATGTTGTTTCTCTGGAGGGTACTTCACAGGATGTTGTTTCTCTACTATAGCAACAAGCTTGTGCACGGCAATCAATATATGTTACACGTTAAGGACAGAGTTCAACATTAGACCTTCACTATCTTCAAATCACAAAGCAGAAATATGTACCTATGTACCCACTGATGAAATTCTATTTTCCTGCTGAATTCACCAAGACCATTGCTGAACTTGTTGTTCTACATAAACCTAATTTGGAGCAACTTGGCGTGGTTTGTACGCTCTGAGGAATGTCTATCTCTGGACCAATTGTTATAGAAAAAGCTAAAAAGTTGTATTAAACAAATCAAGGGTCAAGGAGTTTTGCCTTTTCCTATGATTATCCAGCCTGGTTCAGGCCCTGACACGGAACATGAACGTTGAACATATCTAGTAGGAACATGAACGTTGGACATTTCTAGTGAACAAAACTCGTGAACTCAGAGAGCATCAGAGGATTGTATAAATACATTCACGGCACTAGCGCAGGAGCACAATTTAACATGTGAGAAGCTCTTTAACACTGATGAAATGGGTCCATTGTGGGGTCGTTTGCCCAACAACCCCCTTGAGCGGATGAATAGGTCACAGCTGGCTTTAAGTTAAATAATGAAGAGATAGAGCATAGCGGCTGGTGCCATTAATGATTGGATGCAAAAATGGACAGAGATGTTGAAAAGGGATGTGAAAGGAAGTAAGAAGGTTATATATAGCCCATTTAGAAAGAAGAAGAGAGAGAAAATACAGTATGTTAGAATACTGGACGAAGAAGGAAGAACATTGAAGAGAGACGAGATAGAAAGGGAACTATGAATGAGATATTTTGAAATAGTGTTCAACCTGGAAAAAGAAAAGGATGTGGGTGAAACAGAGGAGAAGGAAGATATGGCAGAAGAGGAGTAAATGTGTCCCACATTAAAAGAGGCAGAGGATTCATTAGAGAGGATGAAACAAGGAAAAATACCGGGCGTGGATGAACCGACTGTGTAAATGATAAGAGCAGCGGATGAAGCAGGTATACAATGGTTACACAGGGCGCTGAGAATGGTTTGGAAGGAGAACAAGGTACCAGAAGACTGGAAAAAAGGAATTAACTATAGTACTGATTTTTAAGAAAGGTGACAGGAAGAGCTGTATGAATTATAGGGGAATAACACATATACCACTGTAAAAGATTATATGAGAATATACTGGAAAAGAGAATAAGAAATAAAATTAAAGGAACAGCAAGGATTTAGGGAACAGAGGTCTACAATAGACCTAGTCTTTGCCATACGACAGCTGATGGAAAGAAGGTAGGAGTATGGGAAATAATTGGTAATGGTATTTATGAATGTGGGGAAGACATCTGATAGTGTGGACAGAAATACAGTTTGGAGTATGGAGGAGGAAAAGGAGTTGTAATGAGAGTGAAAACATGTATGAGGATAACAGGAGTTGTGTTAAGACGGAGGGTTGTTCTTTAGGTGTGTAAGAGACCTGCTAAGGAGAAGAAGTGCAAGGAAGTGTAAATAATTATTGTACATTGCGTACTTTGTATCCATTGTCACACATCCAACAGAAACATTGGCAATGAATATAAAAGAGACCAAGAAAGTGGAGGTCCATGGGAATGAAGTTTGTGAGGAGCATGTTAACTGTCACCAGGAGAAACAAGATAAGGAATGAAGTTATCCAGGAAAGAGTAGGGGTACAGCCTACAGGGAACACATGAGGAAATTGTCATGTCTGTTGAGGGTCCTTAGGGCGAGTAAGACTGTGGAATTTCACAAATATATAGTTCATAAAATAGTTCGGTTGTACAAATAAGTCTTCCATTCAAATTCTGAATGAGAAGGAAATCAAGTATATATGAAAGGGGAGGATTGAAATGCCACATACCATAACACCTTTATATGCTCCTATCCATTCTTTCCTGTACCTTATTACAAATATATAACAAAATATATTAATAAAAAGAAACATACAATATTTGAGAAACCTTCGGTCAACAACCTCAACTGTACAATAATTATTGTCCTAAAGTTAATTTAACAATATTGGTTTGTTAAAAATAAGTTGTAAACCAAATGACGATGATATGTGAAGGAGGTGGTTTATTTCAGGCGCGGTAGATCACCAACACCAATACATCGTAGTCCATCTCCACGCCGTGCCCACCATGACATCGGCTTTAGTGATACCGTGTCCAATGTAGTGGAGATAGTGAAGCACGAATACGGCCATGGCCACCGCAGGGCTGGCCACATTCGAGGTGAGTATCTTCTCACAAGTCTTTAGTGATACTGTGTCCAACACAGTCGAGATAATTAATATTAGATTCACTGTGCATGCTACTTACTAGTAGAATTACTGTTGTTTTCACTCTGGTCTTTCTCCCTACTATTATGATTCCTGTTTGTTGCTATAACCTCCTTCGGTGGGCACACGGTCAAATACGTCACTCTCGCAATAGACTGGACTGTGAATGATGGGGAGATCGAGGTTGGATCCCAGTCGGGTTGTATTGATAGGGGATTTTCCTACATGGTTTTCCACTCTCCCTCCAACAAACGCCGGGGTAGTGAAACGCAGTACTAACAAAAATGCAATTATTAATACAACCTCTGTTAAGTATCCTTAGTTACTGTTATTATATTTTATTTGGTTTAGTTAACATTCTATATTCCTGTGTGGACCTATCTTTATGTTACTAATATCATAACCATCATCATCAACTGTTTCCAGCCTGTGACCGGGTCAATTTAGTAAAATGCCTCCATCTTCCTCTTTACTTCCGCCATTCTTTCTCCTTTAACTGCTTTTACTCTTCTTACATGTACACTTGCTGTTATCTGCTCCTTCCATCTTTCTTGGTCTCCCTTGTGGTCTTTTTCCTACATACTTCAACTCCATCATTCTCTTTGGCATCCTCCCTTTTTCTATCTTCATTACATGACCATACTATCTCAGTCTTGCTTCCTCTACTATCTCATTTACTCCAACATCCTCATTACAAGACCATACCATCTCAGTATTACTTCCTCTATTATCTAATGCAGTGGCATATTCTACGGGTATGCTAGTCCTGCACCACATACCCATAATGATATAGACTGGTGTTTTTTTTAAATCCAATGTTGTCTGTGCGAACTGTGTAAATACTAATGTTTAAATTGTTAGTAAGTATACATGGAATTAATTAATAATTTTAAAACTAATATTGGTTAATATTCCAAGAATATTGTGTTTTAAGTAATTCTTCTTCCAAAAGGCTCTACTTAACACAATAGGAAACCCAGGGCTTGCTTCTTGAAAACCACAAGGCAAGCTAGGGAGGCTCTAATGACCTTGCCCAACGTCTAGGGGGTTGCAACACATTCCTTTCCGCTCGCCCACCAATGAGTTCGGGGTTTTACACCCCAGGTCATGCTGTTCATGTATAGCAAGCTAAGCATTGTGCCAACTATTGAAAAAATATTCACGATCACAATGTTTATTTATTAAGCTAATTTAGTATAGTTTAAATAAAATTACATAAAATATATATAAAATGAATTTTAAATAATAGTTAGAATACGTAACAAGCTTTAAATTACACACTAATTAAATACTTTGAGTGGTGTTTAGGCATTCTAGTCACATGTATTATCATGTATTTGGCAAACACATTTAACGACTCTTTCAAATTTAGGCATTTCAGCACTGGTAGAGCGAGGAAAGAGGAGGGGGGGGGGCGGGGGGTAGGGCGTGTGACGAGGCTACTTTAATTGTAGTTGACGGTAATTATTGTTTTCCTTTAGTAGAAAGGATTCGTGGAGTTTAAATAGTGTTCTTTTAGTTTTCGGTTTACATAAACGACTTATTAGTCATTGTGATTTTATATAATTATACATCAAAGAATCCCAAAAGTCAGGAGTGTGATTTCACCATTTCAAGATTATTTAGGAGGAAAAGGTAAAATAAAATATATTTTCATATAATTTACTTAATCAGTGGCGCAACCAGCCATTTACTTTGGGAGAGGCATTCAATCAAGGCTGTAACAAGAATGAAATTTTGATGGAGAGAGAGAATTTGGGGTTGCACAGTCCCCTAAGCCCTGAATATTTAGGAATATTAAATGCTTTTATAAACTATTTAGAGTAGTTTTATAGTAATTAAGGAATTTAAATAATGCAAATGGTATCGAAGCTATTATTTATATGTTTTTTTCAATTGTTAGTTTTGTGTGTAGCAGTAAACCTTTTGAATATTAGGCTTAAGTCAGAAGTTTGGTCTTAAAATGTAGCCTATACATTCTACACATCTTCAATGCTAAATATTTTAGTTATACTTAATATCATTTAAATTTCTATTAAAATTATTTGTGGTGTTGGGGAAAGAGGGGTAAATACCCTGTTTGCCCCTCTCCCTCTTGGGTGCACCTAAGCTTACAGCAAAATATTTGTGTAAATGTCTTAGCAATAAACCAATGACATAGCGATAGAGTATTAATATTCCGAGATAATCTCCAGTATGTTAGTCAGAGTTTAAGCATCTAAATAACTTCTGGAGCATAAATTCTCAAGTTGGAAGACTCGTTGTTTCCAAGCAGCATTGTGTGAGATAAGTTAGGAATCCAAGAAATAGTTTTAATAGCAGTGTGAGTTGGACAATCCACCTGATTCCCTCTCACCATGATCTGATGGACGCTTGGTACAACTTCATTTTACTCTTATTATGATTTTTTGCTTTGAGTATTGCTGTGTGCTTTTAATTACACTAGGCTAATTGTTTAGGCTCTGTCTCTCTTATACATTCAGAAATGTACCCATACCACTCTTAGACCCAACATTAATATTTACTTAGATTTCTAACCATGTAGATACCATTACAATTTGAGGACCGCATTTGTGGTTTAGTGGTCAGAGGTTCTGGCTATGGACCCAGAGGTCCCGGGTTTGATTCCCGGCGCATCCAGATTTTCTGAGAAATCTTTCCAGATTATCTGAGAAGCAGAACCACTTTTCTATAGGTGACTATCTTCAAATATTTCCCTTGAAATAATCCTTTGACGTCCTTGGACAACGGTGGTTGAGTGTTCTCGGGCCCCCAAATCTCCCCTGCAACTTTTAGAGTAGAGCATACCTATTAATTTTTCTCAGAATACACCACTGATCTAATGTACTCCAACATCCTCATTACATGCCCATACTATCTCAGTCTTGCTTCCTCTACTATCTCATGTACTCAAACATCCTCATTACATGCCCATACTATCTCAGTCTTGCTTCCTCTACTATCTAATGTACTCCAACATCCTCATTACATGCCCATACTATCTCAGTCTTGCTTCCTCTACTATCTCATGTACTCCAACATCCTCATTACATGCCCATACCATCTCAGTCTTGCTTCCTCTACTATCTCATGTACTCCAACATCCTCATTACATGCCCATACCATCTCAGTCTTGCTTCCTCTACTATCTCATGTACTACTTTTACTCCTACTTTTTACCTGATAACTTCATTCTTAATCTTGTTTCTCCTCGTGACAGCTAACATACTTGCCTTGACCTCCACTTTCCTAGTCTCTCTTGCATTCATGTCCTTGTTTCTGCTGCATGTGTGACAATGGGTACAAAGCAGAACACTTCATTACACTTCAAGGGCACCTGTCACAGATACTCGGACTGTGTCTGTTACAGGATCATGGTCTGCCTCAACTAGTCCTGCACGATCCCCAAGTCCCACGCGAGGCCGCTACTACACTGCGAGGGTGTCTGGTCGCTACGGGACCACAAGCCTGGAGCAGCGGTCAAGGTCACCCTCTCCACTCAGTGGAGCACCTCAACCCCCGCCGGGGCACAGTTACCCCGTCTTGGTGACTCGTCGTGGACACGGCCGACGTCTGCCACCAACCCCTAGCAAGCCGTCAACCCTCCAGCTAAGACCTGCCTCCATTAACTTCCCAAAGTTGAATGCGTCTCCGACGCACTGTCCTCCGCCCCCCAACCAGTGCCCGCTGAGCTTCGAGCAAGCTGTGGCTATCGGTCGCGGGGGTCGTATGTTGCCGTCACCCGTTCCTAACGGCTACAAGCCGGGCCAGCAGCGTAGAACTAGACATAGTGATTCAGACGATGACGACTGGTGCTAACCTCTCCGACCTTGGCAGGGCATTGCACACTCTCAGGGACCAGTATCAGTACATTCTTGGCTTACTTACAAATAATCACTCGTTTTTTAAGCTCGATATGTAAATAACTTTTTTACTAAACTGAAGTTTCAAACTATCTATAGAAGGATAATCCCCTCCGCCCTACCGCTCTTTATATTCACCTTTTCTAGGGGATTTTAGCGATGCCCTCAGTAAATACAATCAAACTAATCCCGTATTCTTGAGGTTCTTAGACTACTTAACCAGCTTCTTGTACAGCCAATATTAAGTGAGAATGTGGCAGAGATCCCCTTACCACTCAGTTCTCAGGTCACCACCGACTCTGATAAGAATCAGGAATTTAAAATAACGCCAAATATTTAGAGCAGCTCGAATCTTAGAAGTTGAACTTTTTTATACAAAAAGAAATGTTAGTAGAATTTCTGTTTGTTTATTCGTTTGATCTCCTGTTGTGTTCTTTAAGTTTTTGTAAAAGAGATAAAAATTCAATTTCTGTTGGTAGCGTTCATCGCTCACTATGTTCTATTCTCTCGGAGTGACAATCCGACGGCGGTGTTACCGGTCCCTGAAGTGACAATACCCTGACAGAGACCTGAAGTGACAAACCCTTGCTGACTCAATGGCTGTCATTTATTTGTTAATTTGATGACCTCGCTTTTCATTGAAGGAAACCGATGTGGTGATCTTCCGGCCAACCAGCTTTAATATTATTATTGTAAGTGTGCGAGTGGTGGCTACAATGGTGTTTGTTCCATCCGCAACAATACAACTTTACTACTGCCAATGTCTGCAAGCAAGGAAAGTGTAACAAATCAATTGTCCAAAGAAGAAAAAAAACTACTTTTTTTTCTGAGAATAAAGGAACCAACTGACTTAAGTTTTGGTCATGCGATCTATTTAACTTCCCCTCAAGTGCTTTACAATGTGATTGTGTTTTGTTTGGTAAAAAAAAAAAAAAGTTACGTTTACGTTTTTCTGTGATATAAATTTAAAAATAATAAAAATAGAGCTAAAGACATGCAATTAAAACAATTAGAAATATAAAAACGGCGAAATCTTATTGGTGCTCAGTTATGCCAACCGACGAGACAGTGTAAATAAGTAAAAACAAGAGAAACAACGTTGCGTGTAAAAACAACGTTGCGTGTAGATGACTTTCAGCTGTAGACGTTTAACATTTTTAAAAATTAAACAAAATAAAAATTGAGATACAAAGTTTTTTTTTTTACAAACTCGAAGAGTGATGAGTTTATGCAGACATATAGTGCTAGGCAGGGTTGAGGTACACCAGACGTTTGGAGGTCCCAAACAAATCACGGGCAGAAGAGTAGTTCTTGAACATAGTTTTAAAACTGAAGCACTTCTTAACAAATAGATTGTACAGAAAGGAGATTAATGTTGAGTCTGACTGTACATTGTGTGGACAGGAGATTAATGTTGAGTATGACTGTACATTGTACAGAGAGGAGATTAACGTTGAGTCTGACTGTACATTGTGTGTACAGGAGATTAACGTTGAGTCTGACTGTACATTGTGTGGACAGGAGATTAATGTTGAATATGACTGTACATTGTGTGGACAGGAGATTAACGTTGAGTCTGATTGTACATTGTGTGGACAGGAGATTAACGTTGAGTCTGACTGTACATTGTGTGGACAGGAGATTAACATTGAGTCTGACTGTACATTGTACAGACAGGAGATTAACGTTGAGTCTGACTGTACATTTTATGGACAGGAGATTAACGTTGAGTCTGAATGTACATTGTGTGGACAGGAGATTAACGTTGAGTCTGACTGTACATCTTGTGGACAGGTGATTAACATTGAGTCTGACTGTACATTGTGTGGACAGACAGTGGTTCAATTGTTTCCATTCCAATTTGTTCTGTTTGACGACAGGTACACCTGTTACTGCTGTTAGCTAAATATTGGTTTAAAACACTTTTCACTCTAATCATAATTATAAACAAAAAATGTGTGACAAAGTTGCCTTAACAATATGAATTGATTGTGTGTTTATTAATTTCAAAGTTGGTACAGAATCAAAAGTTTTATATATCGCTAATTACTATACTATAATATGTGCGCATGTGAGCAAGTGTGAGTGCATATGTTTCAAATAGATTATACCCCTCCTGCATGCACACACAAAACATATAAATATTTATTTTATCAAAATCTGCTTTAAACTAATTAACAAACCCAAAAATTTATGCAAATATTAAAATAATGAAAAGATTATCATAAAATTTCTAAACAACAAAAATTGTTTATTTGGTTTTTACTGACTTAGAGAATTACTATCTTAACAGGAAATTACTGAGTTATATTGCCATCTTAACAGGCCATAACTGAGTTATATTGCTATCTTAATAAGTCATTTTCAATAACACTTGAATTTATTCTTCCCAAAAAAATAATTATTTAACTCATTTTTTATATAAATGTTCAAATTGAGAACATGGGAACACGCATTCCCTATCCATAAATTTTATTTGTTTGAAAATAAATTAATGAATGACAAAAAAAAAGTTATTCACATATTTGCTGAATTTCATCATTTGAACAAAAAAAAAACCAATGTGCATGCCTAAAACAAAACATTTCCCTTATTGTATTAATTATTCTGTAAATATATTCACATTTTCTATATTAAATAATAATACAATTTATTACAAAGTTTGACCATTACTCAGACAACAATCTGTTCTGGTTAATATTACAATGAAAAAATAAAAACCTACCCAAAAAAATGACAAACTAGCATACTTAACCTAGAGCTAGTTAACCCAAATTCCAATCAACATCAGTGTATCCAATCATTTACAACTCTTCTATTCCAAATAACAAAAACCATTCCAGTTATACTTTTGGTTGATTGTTTTCAACTTCATTCCCGTTGTTTAATAAATATAAAAATGTAATCTGAAAATGTATTGAAGGGATTTCTGCAATATAATTTTCAAAATTTGAGCTAATATTTGATTGGATGTTCAAATATCCGTTTTTGATTAGTTCTCAAGTGTAAATTAGCTACGCCATCAATGGTGTGTATTCATAAAATATTAGCAACTGATAAAACATTAATTTTTGAAATTTATTTGCATATTTAAAATTGTAATTTCGATGTTTTCAACCATATATATAATTTTTTTAAAGTGAATGTGTTGTCGAGTTAATGAACAGGTTTACATACAATGAAGAAATCAGTAATATTAAGAATACTTGTTTCATTAGCCTTATTGATAAGAAATATATTATAAATTTAATTGAATCACACACAATTTGTATTCTTGCCGCTCAAACAGCGAATGTTGCATGGATCCCTTTAAAATGCTCTGGATAAATTGTATATTGAAATAAACATTATTTCTTTATGAAATTGTTGACCAGAAACCTGGAACAAATGTTGTTATATCTTGTTACTAACAACGAAACTTAATTTGTCCCACTCTTGCGCAGTTGGAGGTGTGGAGGATTAATTAGAAACTCTTAGATGACCATATGTGTGCGCATATTATTGTCCCACGCTTGGACCAGCAGAAGTGTGCAAGGTTTGTTAACCAGCTCTTGATCAGCAGAAGTGTGCAAGGTTTGTTAACCAGCTCTTGACCAACATAAGTGTGCTAGGTTTGTTAACCAGCTCTTGACCAACATAAGTGTGCTAGGTTTGTTAACCAGCTCTTGACCAGCAGAAGTGTGCAAGGTTTGTTAACCAACTCTTGACCAGCAGAAGTGTGCTAGGTTTGTTAACCAGCTCTTGGAGCAGCAGAAGTGTGCACAGTTTGTTAACCAGCTCTTGGAGCAGCAGAAGTTGTGCAAGGTTTGTTAACCAGCTCTTGACCAGCAGAAGTGTGCAAGGTTTGTTAACCAGCTCTTGACCAGCAGAAGTGTTAAAGGTTTGTTAACCAGCTGTTGACCAGCAGAAGTGTGCTAGGTTTGTTAATTAGCTCTTGACCAGCAGAAGTGTGCTAGGTTTGTTAACCAGCTCTTGACCAGCAGAAGTGTGCTAGGTTTGTTAACCAGCAGAAGTATGCTAGGTTTGTTAACCAGCAGAAGTGTGCTAGGTTTGTTAACCAGCTCTTAGACCAGCAGAAGTGTGAAAGGTTTGTTAACTAGCTCTTGACCAGCAGAAGTGTGCAAGGTTTGTTCCATGGTTCTGGGATAGAATGTTTCCACAAGTTTAATGTCCTCTATTCCTTGTGGTTTCACTATTTGTAAAGTTTATTGTGTGGCTGCTTCCATTTCTTAAAATGTCAACAAGAACCTGTTAGTTCCAAAATGAAAGAGCCGCCACATACACGGTCAATCCAAGAGTCCCTGTTTCCTCTCCGAGACTTTGTACAACAGGCAAGTGTCGAACAAAACATCGTGATTGGAAGAATATAGTTACATTTCACATGGCATATTTTCCATCAAATTAAATTGAAAAATTAAATATTTATTAATTTTGTTTTTAGTGCTGTATGTTTTTCTGCTATTTCCGGTTCTTGAACTTATAATTGCAGATCTGGTCAGAATGAAGATGGTCTGGGGAAAGTTACTCCTTGAACCTGGTTGCGTTTAACCACAGTCATTGGTCATGAGAACTAACCATTACATACCGGGACAACACTATCATATGGGTCGGCCTCGGTGGTCTTGGGGTATAGTACTCGCCTCAAGACCCGAGGTTCGTGGGTTCAAACCCAACTTCTGCCGACAGATTTTTCTTGAGCGATAAAAATTTGTTGCACAACTTCCTTCGGAGGGGAAGTAAAGTCGTCGGTCTCACGTCGCCTGTGGAGTGTATAACCTGGGAAGGTATGTAAAAATACCTTTCTCGGCAAAATTGATAGGTCCTTTAGTTTTTGCTCATAGAAATTCTCATGTGCTGATATAATCGGTTGGTTCAGAAAGTGCACGTTAAATACCTCAAATAAATAAATAAAAATTATCCCACAGGATAGAACGCTAATACACAGTGGGGCAGTCTAGTATATTGTCCATTGGGTTTTGGAAATGTTATTAATATCCTGAGTGACCTGATGGTCTAGGGATAAGGTGTCAGACTTCTGTGCTGGGGTCCCGGGGTCCAATCCTCGGTCCCGACACAGATTTATCTGATTGCCAAACCCTTCCTTCACCTCTGATAAGTTGTGTATTAATCACAACTTGTGAACGTGAGGAATGACCAGTCCTGCACCGTGGTTCGGATCCCTCGTTAAACTGTAGGTCCTCCATTTCATCTTGAAATCACCCTACCATTACACATTAGCGTATAACCTGAACAGTTAGTAAGACGCAATGATGCTGCTAATAATAATAATATCCTGGTGGGGCAGCAGCTTACCAAAAGGGATGGTTGTTCAGCATCTTAAGAGAACCTGTCGTTACGCCCGTGTATTTATCTATTCTGTGCCAAATGGTCAGGCTATAGAATTAAAATATTGTCAGCATTCCCAAAACAGTGATTGCAACAGTTTCCAACAGTGGCTCATTAAATCAAAATGATAGTTCTTCTGTCCCTTTGAACTTTGAGGTTATAACTGCCAAAACTTTAAAAATTAAATCTGTAAATATACATTCACAACCAATAGTAAAAGTTAGTAAAACTTGAAAATATCACAAACTTACTTCAATTGGACACAAATTTATATGTAGGTCTACTTAAAAGACCTACTTTTATCTTTTGTAAAAGAATGATTTTAATCGAATAATAAAGTGTTTATTTAGTTCAACAACACAGCTTTCAAAGCAACAGATGATGCGCACCTTACAAAGTATTTAGTGCCACTGGCGGGAAACATAAAAACATTTCATATCCACATTTAGTTATCTGGTAAAAATCATAAGGTAATTAAAGATTCCGTCAAATTGTTAAGTCATGATACTTTCGTAAAAGTTGCCATCTTTATGTTTGTCAAAACTCGGCTGTATTGGTTGGGATTCTTGTTATATCAAATAAAGGTTTAGTTGTGTGGCTGGGTTGCATGTGAATGTTGTGTCTGAAGCAGCCACACAATACTACTACATAGAAACACAAGCCAGCATCAGTTGCTTGTGCGTGTAAACGTTATCCAATATCATAGTAAACTTCTACATCATTAATTATGTTACATGTTGATTTTATAATCCTCTTTTAGATAGACACTTATGTTGTACCATTTAATAAAAACATATTTTAGTGTTATGTCGCTTGAAAAGCCCTCATTTTTGAAAATAAAATTTATTAAAATAAATTAATTCTGAATAAATTATTTAATTGTATTGAAAACATTTGACTCTCCTTATGAGTCGTTTGCCCTGCCAGAAAGATGGCTTACAATTGGAACAAACACGCAAGATGCACACAGTCAAATGAAGAATGATAATTGTTGTGTGTTGTTGGCTACCCTGTGTGCTTCTCTACACATCCCTATGTGCCTACCAGGGGCGCTAACTGCTCGAAATGTAAATTAGAGTTGTACAGTGAATTGTAGAAATAGTTCTCTCTTTATATCACAAATATTAAAACTCAAAGTCATACAGTGATACACTTAAAAGGTTTGGTTCTGGGAGCGTGGCTTGCCACGAGCGTGAACAGTGGACAATGAAACAATCATTTAGGTTATTTGGTGGCTGCATGGTCTAAGGTGACACTCTCACAATAAACTGGACAGGGCGACCAGGTTTCAAATCTCAGTCCAGTTTACTGAGGATTTTTTTTAATAATTAGTTTTTCACTCTCCCTTCATGCAAATGTGGTTACACTTATTCTAAATTAAACCTTCCTTATCCCTAACACATTAGCATAACTAGTACATATGTGTACAACTTGAACGGTTAGTGAGACACAGCGCTCTCTTGTACTCTGCATCTTGACTATTGATGTATTGACAATTTCACTTTATAGGGTCACATTTTACCAGCCCCATCACACGATTTACATTCACAAGTAGGAATGTGGAAAAAAGATTGATATTGAATCAGTATCGAAAGACACTCGGTTAGTTCTAATATGTGTATTTGTGTTGATAATGTGATATTTTATAGCCACACACACACACACACACACACGGACAGACTGATTAAAAACTACTGACTCTTTATTCGGAAATGGTAACTTATATTACAGTGCTTATGTTTTTTTTAGCTGCTGTTACTAGATTCTAAATATATATCGTCAATCTACTGTTATTTCTTTTCTCTTTCTACTAGACCCTGACCACAAACAACTTCACCCAGTCACTGTACGAGTTCAAATGCCATACCAGGTTAACATGGTCATTTCTACCTAAATAAGACTGATGTTTTCACTAAACCAATACCAATAGTACGAGTATAAAAGAAATACTTTTTTTTAAGAGTATTTGTCTCGTTTTTACCGGGACAGTCACGTTTTTTGATCAAATGTCCCGGTGTCCCAACTTTATTCCAAATGTCCCACTTTTTAAGTGTCCTTCCTGAAAAAAAAAAAGCTGCTGTAACTGATTTTATTGTGTTTTTTAGTATAACCATTTAACATTGTTGAACAATTTCTATTACAATGTTGGCAATACTCATAGTGATGCTCTCTTATTTCTCCATGCTTCTGTTGGCAGTATGTTACTTTATCAATTTCCGGTTACATACATAACAGTGGTTGCTAGCGTTTGTAGAATATTATAATTTTTACCTTTTTTCCACCCGCATAATGCCGAAACGTAAGTGCAGTACAAGTTAGTGATAATATTAGAAGATAATTTCCCTCCGTTAAAAGTATAAATGACAATGTGGAATGTACTTCATGCAATTCTAAATGTTGCATTTCACACGGTGGTCTTTCAGACGTAGTCAACCACCTGAAGATGATAAAACATAAAGGTGCTGTTCAAATTCAGGCTTCCAACAGCAGTGTAAGTAATTTCCTAAAATTCGAAAACCCAAAGGGAAATGGAAAAACAGTTATCACCGGCAGCACAGGAAGCAGCCTTCGATAATCACACAGCGGTGCATAACCACCAGTCTAAGTCCATGGTCTGCACAACAGTCATCCAAATATTGGAAGAAAAAAAAACTTCTTGAACAGGTCCATAAATCTGATAAATATTCTGATAAATCTTTCTAAAATGCAAACTTAACAAAACTATTGAATATTTTTTAAAGGTGCAATTTTTCTAATTAAGTAGGCCTAGGTTTGTGATTTATAATTATTTTTCAAAGTGGTGTTAGTAATAATAATAAAATCTTACTTATAGTGACAGATATCTTATATAATAGATTTATTTTTGGTTTTCTTAGTTTTTTAAATGTCCTGTTTTTTCACAAACATCCCAGGATTTTTAAGGGAAGATTTGGAATTGTTCCAGTTTATAAAAAATACATTATGAGAACCCTAGTTTAGAGCCAAACTAAATGAGGGTCAGAGTTGAAGACTCTGTGTTGTTGCATGTAACCACTATGGTAGCTGAGGGGAGGTATTAGAGAGGAGGATTGCGTGTTTGTAAATAAACATGTGCATGTGTACTAGCGGCTTATATCTGGCCGCTCACCTAATACATGAATTATTACAACTGGTAGGCGATGTTACCAGTAACGCTAGACAAAATTATCTTACTTACTTTGTAAAAGGGTCTGAGATGAAAAAAAAAAAATGCTGTCAATTCTTAGATGATTTTAAATGTTATTTACCAATTGTCCCCCCCCCTCCCCCTCAGGTTGACAGCCACTGGTCTGTACTCTCGAAGGTTAAGAATACTCATATATTATTTGAGGCAGAGTAAAATATGGTTTGACACAAGCGGTAAAGTCCAATGAGAAGGAAAACATACAGGGCTCACTTTGTCCTTAAAAGTCTCCAAACTGAAACAAAGTCCCTAAAAGTATTTTTTTTTAATCTTAGGTCCCTTAAACCCTTGAAAATGGGTTTATGTATATTTTTTTTTTTTATGATTTGTATGTATGTATGTATGTATGATTTTGAGTATAATTTTTCCAAGAAAGTTGCAGCAATTCAGCCTTGATGTCTTTAAAAATGAATAAGTTTCAAACTTTCATCTCAGGTACGACGTTAAGCTGCCTTTTCCCCTATTAAGTTTTCTGTTTTTTGTTGTTGCCCTGGAACATTTCCTCTTTGTTTGGCATTTCTTCCATTTCTTGTGGTAGCTGTACTTTTATTATTCCCTGTAGGTCTCTCCAGCTTGGTTACCTCCAGCCTGGAGTCTGTTATGTTAGTGAATGGCTGAGATTGTTGTGTCTATATTTACTTTACATTCATGACTGTGTACTCAAGACAGGCTCTGAAACCTGGACATGGACCAAGAGAGATCTAAGTAGCTCACAGGCAGCAGAGATTAGGAGGTTCCTGAGAGGCAGTGAGAATGTAACAACAAGAGACAGAAGAAGGAATGAAGTAATTAGGAATGGTTTAAAAGTTATATCATTAGAAGAGACACTGAAGAGGAAAAGGTTACTGTGGTTAGGTCATGTGATGAGAATGGAGGAGGAAAGGATGCCTAAGAAAGCCTTACGAAGGGTAGAAGAGCACAGACAAGATGGCTGGACCAAGCACAGAAGGGCATGGAGGCTAAAAGAGCGGACTGGAGAGGCGTGGCTGAGGGAGAAGTTGAGAGAGATCAACAGGAATGGAAGAGGATGTGCCAGACGACCCGCAGACACAGAAATATCAATGATGATGATGATAGGCCTGTCGTAGCGTCATATGCCTTATAATGTTGGATTGTGTGTATATATATATTTCATAGAAGTCATAGATGCCTTGAAGTTTTATGGCAATAAACCTTCTTGTATTCCAATCACTAAAGATCTCATTGCCTATGGAAGAAATGCAAAAAGTAAATATCATGAGTATTTAGCATTAGAAGGATATAAAGTTTTAAAACTTGAAGATAAAAAGGCCAGTAAAGAGACATATATACAAGCAAATACATTAGAAATAAAAAACTACCATCAGATAACTTCATATTTTGGAAGGTCTGCCAAGAAAGAAAAATATATTAGTAAAACAACATATTAACAGTTAGACAAAGTTAAATATAGGAAATATTTAAGGAACATATTAAAAAGAAATTACAATAAGTAGAGTTGTAAAACTACTCTGTATATTTCTGTGTTTTGAGTATAAATAAAAATTAGCCATACCCTGTTCAGTATAAATTCAAAAAAACATTCTTTTTGGTTGTTTAACATGGCTAGAATAATCAATGAACTTTAAAAGTTGAGTCAAAGTTGAAAGACAAGCTAAAAATTGAAGAGTTTAAAGATGTTTTTCGTTTCTTTACAAAAATTAATTAATATTTTGAGTGACTTTTTTTTGTTCTCAAAGTTTTATGAGGTCCCTTTTTTTGACCTGAAATTACCATAAAGTCCCTAAAATAGACCTGAATCTGGAGTATTAGTCATGAAAATATTCTATTAATGTAAGTTATTCATCTGTGTTTGTAAGTTCAGCTCTTGAAGCTCAATCGAGTTTGATACATATTTATTGAATGGAGAAAACAAGTCAACCTGGACCCACAAGATAAATGGAAAAGTTAAAAGTATGTAGATAATATTTTGTTTCAGAAAAATTTAAAGTGATAAAACTATAAATACGAGGTGTGGCTATTAAATAACCGGACTGAAGTCAAAATACTTTTTATTCATCACCAATTACAGCAGAAGTATTATCGCCTTCAATGTACTCCCCTTGGCGATCCCTACATCGCTCCATACGACGTTTCCATTGTTGAAAGCAGTGCTGGAAGTCCTCTTCTGTCAGCTGGTTGAGAACCTCCGTCGCTTTTGCTTTAACTGCTTCCACACTTTCAAATCTTGTCTCCTTCAGCGCCGATTTGACCTTGGGAAATAGAAAAAAGTCACAGGGGGCAAGGTCGGGCGAGTACGGTGGCTGTTCCAACACGGTGATGCCGTATTTTGCGAGGAACGCTTTCACAGACAAGGCAGAATGGGCTGGTGCATTGTCTTGGTGAAGGATCCAGGACTTGGTCTTCCACAAATTGGGTCTTCGTCTACTCACACGCTCACGTAGGGCCGTCAGAACCTCGATGTAGAAATGTTGATTGACCGTCTGACCCTCGGGTACCCAGTGAACGTAGACAATGCCACGAATGTCGAAAAAGACAATCATCATTGCTTTGAATTTGGATTTGCTCATTCTGGCTTTTTTTGCCTTGGCGAGCTTGGGCTCTTTCAATGCATGGATTGCCTCTTTGTTTCGGGATCATAAGTAAAAAACCACAATTCATCACAAGTAATCACCTTGTCTAACAAATCTGGATCAGTGGCGATGTTGTTTAGGATGTCAGTACAAATGTTCTGTCTTGATTCCTTTTGCTCGGGAGTGAGGAGTTTCGACACCATTTTTGCGCAAACCTTCTGCATGTTAAATGATTCATGCAAAATCTGTTGAACACTTTCTTTGTCTATTCCTGTCATTTCAGCAAGCCCTCGGGTGATCAGACGACGATCAGCGCGGATTAATTTACTAATTTTTTCAATGTTTTCGTCCGTTTTTGACGTTGAGGGCCGTCTTGGGCGCCGATCGTCTTCGGTCGTTTCACGCCCTTCTTTAAACCGTTTAAACCACTCAAAAACTTGTGTGCGGGATAAACATTCATTCTCGTAGACTTCTTTCAACATTGCATAAGCTTCTGTGGCAGTTTTCCCTAGTTTAACAAGAAACTTAAGGTTAACCCGTTGCTCCGTCTGACCACTTGGCATTTTTCCGATGCACCACTAGTGCGCAGACTAATTCAATCAACTGCTACAGTCAAACTGAGCAACCTGCTGGCTTGTCTAGCAAGCTCAGGGTGGGGGAAGGACCATCAGACACAGTCATGTTCAAACATGTCGCGGCACGCTCGCAGTTTGCTGGGACCAGCATCAGTCCGGTTATTTAATAGCCACACCTCGTAATCCAAATACTGGTAAACAAACTGATTAAAACTTTCTAAAAAATGTTAATTAGGTTCATATCATGGTTTGACTCACTACTGGAAATGTAATCTTCTCTCGAACCTTAATCTATCTGGTTGTTATACAACCAGTGATAGTTCTCTGATTGATATACAGACACTGATAGTTCTCTATGACTGTAATGCAACCATTGATAGTTTTCTGTGACTGTTATACAACCACTGCTAGTTCTCTGTCGTGACTGTTATACAACCACTGATAGTTCTCTGTTACTCTGTTATACAACCACTGATAGTTTTCTATGACTGTGTTATTCAACCACTGATAGTTCTTTGTTACTCTGTTATACAACCACTGCTAGTTCTCTGTGACTGTGATGCAACCACTGATAGTTCTCTGTGACTGTGTTATACAACCACTGATAGAATTGTCCAAGAATCAGTCACAGAGAACTATCAGCAAGTTTTTAAAGAAATAATGGTCACCACATCTCACTACCATTTTGGGATATAAGGGTAGGAACTAATTACACTAATGTGTAGGGGTGAGGAAGGTTGAATTTAGAGAAGACGTGTATCTGCATTTGTGTGAAGGGCGAGTGGAAAGCCATCTAAGAATATCCACTCAGTACACACGATCAGGATTCGAACCCCAATATCCCTGTCCAGCTTGATGTGTGCACCATAAAGAGTGTGAGAGACAGAGAGAGAGATATAGGGAGATATAGACAGTGTTTTATTATTGTCTATTGTGTGGCTAGTTCCACAATCCTCCACCAGTCTCTTACTCATGGCCGCTGCTGCACAAATAGTCAGGGAAGTAATAAAGAGACAGCCGTCTTTAGGAAAAGTTCCAAAGTGTTGTTACTATATCAAACTTACAAAAGCATCATTTCTACCAAGATTTGCACCAAAGTGATGTTTTACTAATCAAACCATCTCACTTCAAGTTTCTGTCAAATAACTTTAGATGACAGCAAATCTGACTAATATGTTGATAATGGCTACATTTCTTAACATTTAACTCGTGAGGTAGAATACAAACTGTGGCAGTACAGAATAAAGGCTTTGTAGTCTTATTCAGCGATGATCCATAGATACCTCCTTCGGTGCTCTAATGACCTGAAGGAGTGGGGGAACATTTTGGCAATGGAAGGCCACACGTCACTTCACGAATTCCTCTAAAGGCCGCACACCTCATGTACAGTATGTTTTGACAAGGTTTTAAAAGACTTTCTTTACCTAAAAATAAACTAATGTCGTTTTAGTAACTATAAAAGAGCAAACAGTTTTTTACTCTACTTTTTTTCCTTTATATTTAAGGAAGACAAATTCGTTTTATATATTTATTATAAATTCATAGACTAATACTTTTTTAAAAAAGAATATATAAACTTCAAAATATTTGACAGAAAGGTTTTTTTTTTTAATTTTCTCAAGTTTGTTCTCCATGGATCTAGGTTCATTTCTAATTTTAACTGTAGATATATATTGTACAAGCATATTTAAAAATATGATCTCGATATAGACTGGATTAATGATAACGACTGGATTGATGATAACGACTGGATTGATGATAACGACGATATGAAGGTTCCCAGTCATGTGTACTGAGGGTGATTTTACATACATGGGTTTTCACTCTCCCTCCAAGCAAATGTAGGTTCACTTCTTCTAAATTGCAACCTTCTTCATCCCTATCACATTGTTGTAATTGATTCATCTGTATACAACCTGAACGAGTGGTAAAACGCAGTGATAAAAATAAAGAAGTTATGATCACAATTTTGCGGCAGATTCAGAGTTTATCAGCAGCCGGGCTTTATTTCAAGAGTACAAATAAGATAACATAGTTTTATCACACTGATGGTTGTTGGACTTTATTCCGGGCTTGCTTCTCGACAAGAGCCATTCACAGACCTGGCTTACCCAACCACTCACACAAACTAAAAGGTTTACAATGCACTTTTTCAATTACATAAAATGAAGTAGTTTTATAATTTGATTGTTTAGGTATAAAAGTGGAACAAGAAGGAAACATTCACACTTGTTATCAGGGGACAATGTCGAAATATACAGAACAAGAATACGGTTCCCAGTTTGGGTTGTTCGTTTTAAACACAAATTAATCTGATGTATTTACAAACAGACTCTTGTGTTTTACAAAATGTATACAAACACTTGGAAAATTTGTTTTAACAATCAGGAACAGAGGAAACATTTTGCCATATTAAAATATTATTTGGCACAAAATCAATATCAATATTTCTACTCGATTCTTATTTTTCCGTTAATGGTTACAATGATAACTTTAAAATCAAATAAAAACTTATACAGAACGATGTCGCCAAGCACACACTTTATGATGGATGGAGATAAGAAATGCACCATCTAGTGTGTTTGGTTTTTAAAGGCCCATAAATACATCTTAAAAGATTCCATAAAAATTTCAGGTAAAAAGTTCACATAATTTTCTATGTGACTCCAAACTTGGGTTCAAAATGTAGAATACAAATATTATTCTCAGACATCTATACAAACATGAAAATAAGGAAGAATACATCTTATCCATTAGAAATATAATATATGTGGAGGTAATATGCATATAAATCTGTGCTCAAATCTCATTTAAATATAAAACTTTATGTATAATTAACAATCCTTTTATTGAAATAACATATTAGAAATATATAAACGTAAATATAACCTTTTCCCAACTAAACTATAAACAACACAAAGAAGAAGAATGTAATGCGAAGGTCTTGTCGTTGATCAATGGCCAGCCAGAAAGAATCTGTAGATTATTGTTGCGATGATGCCCAGTGTGACCGGAATGAACCAAGACTTCCAGGAGCTGGGAACACAGCAAATACAGCATATTACTGGTGGCAAGGAGAGAAAGAGAAAGTTTGGGAGCATATTACTGGTGGCAAGGAGAGAAAGAGAAAGTTTGGGAGCATATTACTGGTGGCAAGGAGAGAAAGAGAAAGTTTGGGAGCATATTACTGGTGGCAAGGGGAGAAAGAGAAAGTTTGGGAGCATATTACTGGTGGCAAGGAGAGAAAGAGAAAGTTTGGGAGCATATGAGTGGTGGCAAGGAGAGAAAGAGAAAGTTTGGGAGCATATTACTGGTGGCAAGGGGAGAAAGAGAAAGTTTGGGAGCATATGAGTGGTGGCAAGGAGGGAAAGAGAAAGTTTGGGTAGCATATTACTGGTGGCAAGGGGAGAAAGTTTGGGAGCATATGAGTGGTGGCAAGGAGGGAAAGAGAAAGTTTGGGAGCAGGTATAAGGAGTTATCCTTTTACAGAGTGTTTTTCAAACGCTCTTTAACTGCATGCCCCTTTTGGGCCCATAGCCATACCAATGTACTCTATTATAAATGGTATTTCCAAATTTTAATAAAATACAGATGACCATACATACCAAAGTTTATATATATATCTCTCTCATGTCACCCAATCTCTTTCAGGTCCATTCTAATGATATCTTCCCATTGGGTTTACCAGCCAAGGGGATATAATGTACCAAATAAACACTTGCAAAAAAAACCACTATAAATTACAAATATCTGACCAAAACTTTAAATGTATGTTTGATTTAAGTCTAATTTGAACAAAAATCTATTTTATAATGTACTTTCAGTAATTCAACATTAGTTTGGTATTCATTAATTGGATTATAAAGCTTGCACTGTAGCCTACTAGTTGGAATGGTAATTATACAGTTCTGTCGTATGGAGGACAGTATTATTCTAGTATTTACACAGTTATAGAATATGGAAGTCGAATGATTGAAGACAATCTGATACAAACACACATTTTTTTATTTCTACTATATTAGAGAATAAGATGTGCTTTATCAACCAAAGATTGTATGTTACACCATCTACACTCAAACTTGAAGTACCAAACATTGAATACCAATTACCTGACATTTAAACCACAACTACACACATTTTGCCACTTGTGCCTGAAAACAGGTTTTAGGTTTGTGCTAGAGTAACAAGAAACAAGCACTTACCTTGAGTTCTCCTGTGCAGACAGTCAACTTACTACACACGACCTACAAATCACGCATAGACACCAGTAAGACACAATCGGCCACTAGTGCCTGGAAACATGTTTAGGTTCCAGTGGTGTACCAAAGAGGAGAGGGGTGCAAAGAGGGCACTTCTACCCACCCCAAATAATTTTAATAAAAATATAAATCACATTAAATAAAACTAAAATATAAAGCAATGAAATGTGAGTAATGTATAACAGCTACGTTTCGAGAGCACCCTTATGACTATACACTTAAAAGGTGGAACTTTTTTTTTAGCATCGAGTCTTACTACCCGTTCGGGTTGTACGCCCATTTACTAACTGCACTGTGTGTTAGAGATTAAGAAGGTTTAATTTAGAGCAAGTGCACCTGCATTTACATAAACCCATTCAAGAAAAACCACCCTTAGTGCACCCGACCAAGATCGAACTCTGATCACCCAGTCATCGGCAATCTTGTCTACTGCGAAAGTGACACCTTAGACCATGCGGCCACCGAAGTGGGTTATGTTATTGTTAGTAAAAAAATTAAAGTAGTAGCTTTGTTTGAGATGAATTTTTGGAACAGTTCTGCCCCTTGATAAAAGCAGTTTGCAGCGGTCGAGTACTAATGGAACATCCTGTTCTTTTAAATGCGACGCAAACACATTTCTACTCCATTAGGAAATTTTATTTCTTGTTTTAAAAGATGGGGAACGTAAACGATGGTGTTTGTGGATATAGGCGCAAGATATATCCGGGTGTGTACAACCTAACTAAGCAATTCTATCTAGAGACACTTAATTTTATTTTATGATTCGGTCCTCCCAAACAACTTCAGAGTTTTAAGTTTATTCTTATTATGACTTTAGATTGAAACGTTCAATGAATTATATTGTAACACAGCGAGCAAAGTGAGAACCGCTGTAGGAGTAGCAAGGAGTTTCGAAATAGATTCAGACAGGGAGGAGTTCTTTCACCGAGACTGTTTTCTACAGTAATGAATGATATCCAAATGACAGTGAGAGAATAAATGTTGTTTGAAGATTGCATTTGCACCTGAGATGATAGCAAAGATCAGGTACAAGCTCAAATTGACACCAGAGCAGCTGAAGCTATAAAATATGGATTAATGTTCAGTCAAGAAAAGAGTGAAGTACTAGAGAAATGGTCAGCGTGAGGGCCAATTAAATTGGAGGTAAAACAAATGAAAATAGTGGACAAGTTCAAATACCTGGGCGATAACTGGAGGAATAGGTGAGGAAACAATCAGAAGGAACCAAGAATGGTCGGTTGAAGAGAATGGACAGAAGAAGATTACCAAAGAATGAGGTGGATAGACATGGGTAAAAAGAGATGTAGAGAGAAGAGGAGAAGACTGGTTTCAAATATAAGTACACAGACAAAAACTGGTGGAGAGGCTTTGTATGTCGACCCGTGGAAGATCAATGAAACAATATTTGATGATGATGATAATGATAGATTCACCTAAAAATATGTATTTCCAAATATAAATGTTCTTGTTTGTGCTCAAAAGAGATCAGATTTAGTTTATCAAGTTAAACTTGTGTGTCATTTTTTGTTAAGATAAGATATGAATAGAAAAATATATATCACGCAACCCGAACACAACTAGTTTCAATATTAATATTTTTAAATAAACTAAATAAATGTTTAAAAGCTTTAAGAAATGTATTTTCCAGAGGCTTTATTGGTTTACTATCAGAGAGTTGAGTAATCAAATAAAAACTCAAGCAAGACACTTGTTACATCAGAGTTTTTATTTAGCACCGCGTCTTACTACCTGTTCAAGTAAAACACCTTTGTACTAATTAAATGATGACCTAGGGATGAGTAAGGTTGAATTTAGAAGACGTTTACCTGCATTTACATGGAGGGAGAGTGGAAAAACCACTGTCAGTACACCCGACCGGGATTCAAACCTCAACCTCCCTGTCATTGGCAGTTTAGTCTTAACACAAGAGTGACTCCTTAGACCATGCGGCCAACGAAGAAGATTACACCAAAGTTAAATTCATGGTTAAATAGCTGGACAGACAGACACACATGCATTTCCTGTTCAAATGAGAGAAGTGTGTCTGTGGGTGCGCATGTCTACTGAAGTCATCAACCTGCGCGTCCAGTGTGCCACAAGGACTCAAAGAATGGTGTACCGTGTGCAGAAAAATATAGAGCTGCTGATTTGGATTGATTTGTTTAAAGAGATGTTTTAATCGGTTCAATTTCTATAAATAACCACCCCACCCAAAGTAACAAATTACTCCACTGTTGAGAATGAACAGACATGTGTGGTTGTTGCTCTAAAGGAGTAGCTCAAGGCCAGCCTGACATCATCCAATACTCAATGACTGGCATTAGATTGCATAAGTGTTGGAAGGTCAGAGTGATTGAAGACCCAGTTTTTGCTGACGAAACATGAATAAGATAGAATCTTGCTGACAAAACATGAATAAGATAGAATCTTATCAGATCGAGTGATCTGGCAAATATGTGAGAGATGTACAACTCAGGTATTTGGGCCAGCAAAATAAAATATTAAAAAATCACATTTTATTAAAAACTATTAAATAATATTAAAATAATTAGTTATATGCTGCTTGCTGTAACAGATTTTGGATAATATTTTTCCTAGACCCTTTTTTAGAGTGTGTGCTTTTCCCGCATTCAATTTCACACTATACATACAACCAAAAAATCTCTGGACAGTTCTGACGACCTTAAATGCCGGGACACTTTCTTCATTGCTAGAACAGTCCCAACGATGGCATCATCCGATGGATTTCCCTTGTCATAACTTCACATGCTGCCTCAATAAAGTCCTCAATTTCAACGGTATTGTGATTCAGGTATTGTAAAACTTCTTTAAACGCCCTACACCCACTAGCTAAACCAGCGTGCAGGAAAAAGTTCTGTATAGTGGCCGTTCACACACTCCTCCATGCCTGGTCAGCTAAAAGTATAACATTCAGAATGTTGAATGATACGTTCTACTTGGATTGTATAAAGCATCACTTTCTTTCTGTAATGGGTCTTAAAGCTTCCAATCATTCCTTGGGCTGGAGGAGTGGCGTGGAGCTTCAGATCACTCCATGGGCTGGAGGAGTGGCGTGGAGCTTCAGATCACTCCATGGGCTGGAGGAGTGGCGTGGAGCTTCAGGTCACTCCTTGGGCTGGAGGAGTGGCGTGGAGCTTCAGGTCACTCCTTGGGCTGGAGGAGTGGCGTGGAGCTTCAGGTCACTCCTTGGGCTGGAGGAGTGGCGTGGAGCTTCAGGTCACTCCTTGGGCTGGAGGAGTGGCGTGGAGCTTCAGGTCACTCCTTGGGCTGGAGGAGTGGCGTGGAGCTTCAGGTCACTCCTTGGGCTGGAGGAGTGGCGTGGAGCTTCAGGTCACTCCATGGGCTGGAGGAGTGGCGTGGAGCTTTAGATCACTCCATGGGCTGGAGGAGTGGCGTGGAGCTTCAGATCACTCCATGGGCTGGAGGAGTGGTGTGGAGCTTCAGATCACTACATGGGCTGGAGGAGTGGTGTGGAGCTTCAGATCACTCCATGGGCTGGAGGAGTGGTGTGGAGCTTCAGATCACTCCATGGGCTGGAGGAGTGGTGTGGAGATTCAGATCACTCCATGGGCTGGAGGAGTGGCGTGGAGCTTCAGATCACTCCATGGGCTGGAGGAGTGGCGTGGAGCTTCAGATCACTCCATGGGCTGAAGGAGTGATGTGGTGTTAGCAGCCAGGAACACAAGCCACATGAGAATGAGCCGTGAGGTTGTCTACAAGAAGCACAATCTTCCTTTCATTCATGCTCAGCTCTCCATCTCACCGTTAGAGTTTGTCTTCAAAAAGGGTTGACAACATCCAGGCTTTGATAATGAACTGGTAGCTTGACCTTTTTGAAGCACCATGGGCTCTCGAACTTTCCAATCAGCTGCAGTTTCCTCTTCTCTGGCCCTAACGTGTTGTATGATCAAATAGTCCAGTCTCATTGCTGTTGAATGTCTCCGAGTAAAGAGTCAGCACATATTTAAGTCCACCCTAAGCACTCAGTCATTCTGACGTAGGTCAATTCGCCGACTTCGCTTTCCCAACAGACTGTAAGACCGTGTTTTTAGTTCCACCTGCCCAGCCACTTTTCCGAAAAGACAAACTGTTGATTGTCATCAAACAATTTAGCCAGCTGTTCAACTTTTGTCTTCAGCACAGACCCATTCAGAGCCATACCCAAAGACCTTTGAACAGTTAATCATTTTAACAATGCTCTGTTGATGTCTTCTCGATCAACTGACTGTAATTTCTTTGTTTTAGGCCTGTTCTCCTCCAAGGCACTCAAAATGTTGGCCATACTATGTTACTCACTGTTGATTTACTTCTGACACGAGTCCGCTTGAGAAACTTCAAGCTCAATATCATTGATAACGTTTGCCTTATTTACAAAGAAAACACTTTACACTATGAAATCTTGATGTTCACTGAGTATAAAATGTTTATTGTGTGCAGTTACTGTTTAAGCTCGGCCTTAAAATTTACCACGTTACCTCCTTTCCTCTTCCACCCCCGCCCCCCTCATATTCCATACTTGTACCCATGCTACGTGCCACCAAACCAAGAACTCGAGTAAAGAACCGGCTTCTTAGAGTTTAAACAATCAAAAGGTTATGTTTTAAAGGATTATGACGTTAAAATTACTTTTTCCTGGAAGTTTCACTTTTTGTGTTCACTAAAACCAAAGTTGAGTGTACGAACAAGTCATTTACAGGAGAAGATAATGTGTCAACTCTAGCATAGGAAAGTGGGTAGTACCCACACATCCCCCGGTAGTACCCACATACTGCCCTTCTGTCCAACAATTCAACATATCACAGCACCTTAGACAAGTCTCCTTTCCTCCGATACAATAGATTACACCAGCAACTCACAGCAAGGACCTCAGTAAAACTGCCCTAGGGCACAATAATGGGACGGAAACAAGATAAGTCTGACGCCTCAGTTGGTAGCGTGTCTGCTTACTGAGCTAAGGGTCCCAGGTTTGATAGCCCACATGGACGAAAAATGTATGTTGCGTCTGTTCTAGATTTAAGTTAGTTGATAAGTTGAATGGTGATAAAATCAGTCAGTTTAGAAAATTTGTGTTAAGTACTTCAAATTAACAGAAAATCAATAGAGTCCCGACGTTTGTAAATTAATTTTTAAAAATGTAAAAAAGATAATATTTTATGGTGAGTGTTTCTTAGGTCAGGCTATTATCACACTTGCAAGAGTTTCAATTAGATTTCAAATATTGGAGTTTTTTGTTGTAAATGTGGCTAAAGCTCGGTTCACGCACACATTCACCAAAAATAGAAAGCAGAATCTGCTTGGAAGTGGTGCAGCAATTAACACGCTGTATGTTGACCCATGATGCATTGCAGCGCTTACTTAAAACAGTTTATTATAAACATATCTTATTTTCTAGTGGATAAACATATTATATCCTAAATTATTCTCCCAATGGATGTTTTCTAATTATAGCTCTGTGTCATGGTACAATTCATTACATCAATACATGATTTACATTAACGGGTTATTACAAATCTCCTCACAACGGTCAACGAAGCTGTCTGCTTGCTTCTGGTTGTAAAGCACATGCGTTGTCAAATGCACATACGCACTGATTTGAGATGGTTGGTTCTGAGATTTGATTGGTTCTCCTGTGCCGAACATCTCAGACAGAACGGACAAAGTAGAGATGAGTTGAACTTTAGCGAAACAGTTCGCGCCGATAAGGCAGAAATATTTTGATTGGCTTAGAGCTCGTCACGTGACCACGTTTCTGTTCTGCGCTAGTTTTTCAGCGAACATGTGAATCCACAGTTAGACTTTAGTGTGAAATCATTATCCACATTGTTATGTGCAACTTCAATGAATGTTTAAGTGAGCCAGAAATAGAAGAGCCTCTCATATCGATACATAAGGCAGGCTCAGACAAACACATTCTGATGGAGTATTTGTGTGAATATAGAAAAAATGACCCCCAGACAGAGTTCTGAACCCTGGTCTTACAGCTTTACGTAATGATCACTCTACCAACTCAACTATCTGGTATCACCATGTCAGTGTGTCAGTCAAATATATAAACACCCGCTTCAGTGGCCACATGATCTAAGGCGTCACCCTCATGTTGGACTAGACTGCCGATGACAGGGAGATCGAGGTTTGAATCTCGGTCGGGTGTTCCGAGGGTGGTTTTTCCAGAATGTTTTTCCCTCCAAGCAAATGCAGGTACACTTCCTCTAAATTAAACCTTCTTCATCCCTAATACATTAGCATAATTAGTACATATGTGTACATCCTGAATAGGTAGTAAGATGCGGTGCTAAAAAAGCCTGTATAAAGCAAGCTCTAGTAGCAAGTCATTGTACTTAAGTACATCAGTACACTTGGATGTATTAGTTGAATGTTACATGGACAGAGAAGATGGATAGCTCAGTCAGTAGAGCTGGAGGGCTAGGGTTCAAATACCTGTTCAGGTATCATTTATATATTTACATTCATACAAGTTGTTCAATCTAGAATAATAAAAAATATGGCTGGTAATAAAATATTCTTGTAAATGTATCATTTAATAAAGATAAGCAATAAAATAGTTTTCAAATAGCGAGAAAGCAAGTCCTAGCATTTGTTAATGTTGAAATTATAAAAAAAGACTGTTTTATCACCAAAAGCAAAAGCATGATAAGGCAATTTGATATGTGATAACATCTGTAGACCACATAGGAATACTCTATGTGTAAGCTAATACCTGGCTCTTGGATGACATCACAAAACTTTGATAGTAGCCTATCGTGCGAGGACACAACATAAAACTACCGCTCCAACAAATCTAGTTTCTTTTCCCCCCCCGAGTTAATGTTCAATCAACAGTCGACTACTTGTCTGGAAGAAAGGTTACCTAGAGCTGGTTTCTTCTTTATCAATCTGCCATCCGGTATTGACCTTATCTTGGATCTTAGTCCGTTCCTCCTGCCAACAATCAACCCGGTACACAGTTAGATTTGGAGGAGAGGATTTCCTCTCTCCTAGATATCCTAGGTGTAGTGTGTAAATACACTCCTTATCGACATTATCGTCCACACACAAGCTGACGGAGCTTATCATCAAAATCAACACACAGGTTACAAGTCATTGTAATTAGGGGGTGTTCAAGTATTACATAAAAACTTTTGGTGGGGAAGGGGGGTCAGAACAATAGTTATGTAAAACAGAGAGAGCCAGGCAAGAACGGCACGGTGAACCAGACACCCTAAAAGGACACATAATAATTAAAAGTGTCGAGACGTGGATTCAAGGAGCTCGGTCATCAGAGTAAAATTAAGTTAAGAGTTTGTTATAACTATAATAATTCATGTAGTTTCTAATAATACTTTGCTATAATTTCAACTAAATGTTAATTTTTTAAACATAGTTTTATAGCTTTTTTTAAAATTCCCTTTTAGTACAATACATTTCAATTCACTTTACAGGTGTTTAATGTCAAGGGTGTCATGTCGGGGGGTAGGGAGGAGGGGTCACCTCCCAAATGTTGGTTAAAATCTTTAAAGTTGGGAATTTTGTGAGATTTGAGATCTGGAGTTGGGAAATTCTAGGCTTATTCTGTACCCCATTATTTTCTATTATGTTTTGTGTGGGGTCACAATATAAAGGTTTTAGCTTTATATTTACTTTTTCAAGGATTTTAATGACTATAGGAAGATGCGTAATTCTAATAGAAACATAAGTTGTTAAAGTGCTAAAAATTACTAAGTTACAGCTTAGGTTCCTTTTGGCTATTCCATTCTGATAGCTTCTTGTTGACTTGGTTTACTGTGGCAACCTTGTAATGCTGCTAGCATAATATAAAATCATCCCCCAACCCCGGGCTTGTTGATTCTCCTTTACTACATATTAGTCGCATATAATCATTACTATAATCAATTTATAATAATTAAAACAAACATTAGTGGACATGCGGGTTTAATGTCACGCTCTTCTGGTTTGGTTTGTTGGTGAAGGTGAAGTAAGGATTTTAATTCTGGCCAGGGGTAGTTTATCCTAATATCCCTCCAATCAAATAAGGGTACATTTCCTCTAAATTTTACCTATCCCACTGGTATAGCTAACTGTAGGTAGTCAGGGCTGGTAATAATACACAGTGAAAAAACTTAAAAACTAGGATATGAACACTTTTAAGTTATCAAAGGGTCGCGATGGCCGCAAAGATTAAAGTTGTGGTCATAAACTACAAAATGTTGGAAACCACTGTAATAAAAGTCTGTTAAATTTTTTAACCTAAAATACACGATTTGAACGATATCTGCAAATCTAAATAAACATATTTAAGCTCAAATGGATATTTAGCTCAGACACAGGAAACTGAAATAAATAATAATTCAAGTTATTTCCTTATATGCTGAAAAAGTCTTGTAGCTTTAAAAATCCGGTATGAACAAATAAATAAATAAATTTAAAAATACAGTTGCCTAAAAGCTTGGTTCAAAGCTTGATTATCTTTATTTATTTTAATTCTGGAAGCTCCCATCGTTCTCAACATTGCCCTTGTACTCTCCTTTGCCACTTGGAAATTTTTCTAATTTCGAAATGCTTAAGAGTTGGGAAAAACAGTAACCCCTCACCCTCCCTTAAATTCAAGCCTGCCTATATTATTATAATAAGTTTTTATTTTGAAGCCAGAGTCTGTACATTTTTTGCAGACTCCAACTCTACAACCCTGCTCCGCACACCCCCTAATGGAAACGATAAGTGTTATAAAAAAAGTGACCTTAATCACTTATGGACTGCTCCAAATGTGGATTTTCAATTTTCCCGAATAAAACAATTCACGTTTGTTTGATGGTAGGTTTGAGCAAATTAGTGGATACATACCCCCTGGTACCACCTCTGCTAACGACGCCCGTGGCCATGGTGGTGTAGCATCTTATTTTACAATAGCTTTAAATTGTTTTTGCTGTCAGTCATCACTAGAGCCCGGATTTTTATGTAGTATTAACCAACAAAATATACCCATAAATGTTTAGCAAAATCAGTTTCTAACTATACACATGTACATTTACTTTTTTAACGAGTTGTGCATTATTAGTTTGTGTAAAACAACTTAACTTTCCCATTAATTAAAAACTTCAAATAAATGGCATTATATAACTTAACATCCATCACCGTTTCCAGCCTGTGGCCTGGGTCCGTATATTTCCCACTTCTGACTTGCTAGGTCTGTCGTAGCTTCATATGCCTTATTATATCTTGAGACTAGGACAGGCACAACATCTAGTCCCCGACCGTTAATTCATCAATGTGAGAGGGTAACCCCACAATTCACCAGTGATACATTTTTCGGCCTTGCCGGGAATCAAACCTAGGACCCTTAACTCAATAAACAGACACACTACTGACTGAGCTAGGGAGTCGGATGCATTAAATAACTTATTTTATTTTTTTATATAGCACCGCGTCTTACTATTTGTTCGGGTTATACGCTCATTATATAACTGATTTTAGAAATCATACCAACACTATAAACTTTCAATGTAACCTCCACTGTTGCCAGCTCTTTAAAAACAAGTGAATGTCAGACAACTCTATAATTTTTTAAACCTTTGTTTCTTAATCTTTCCCCCGTCCCCCCTTAGTCTGAGGTTAAATGTTTGATCTTGGCATCCTAGCTGGTATTAATATCACACTAAAGCCTTGTTCCTACTGTAACACAACATGTTGTTCAACACGATCCCAACAAGTTGTGTTACAATACAAACGCAACCCCAACATGTTGGTGTTGGGAGAGCCGGTCAGAGCCAACAAGTTGTGTTGGATCATTTGTTGAAGATAATAAACGACAAACCCGACATGTTGACTGATTCGGGAGGTTCTGCGCATGCGCTAGAGAGTCGAGTCAAGTCAAGTCTCTAGCCTTGGCAACGCACTTGTTTTGTGGCTATACATAAAGCTCCCATAAAGCACAGAGTTGTAGCAAATTTTTCTCCCAGAGTCACAACAATTATTTACCTTTCCACTTTACCACGTAAATGAGGATACAAAAGTGTAACTGAGCAGTCAAAGTCCACATATGACATATGTACAAAGTTATCAAATCCACTTTGCAAATGTAGGTCATTCATTATTCCCATGTACGCACCTTCAATTGGACGTTCAGCCAAAAAAACTTTAAACAGCCGACCATTTCTTACGTTTTGGTTTTTTCTGCAAGAGTACACTTCCTGTCAACACAATAAATGAAGAATGGCAAGTAATACGATGTTATCCATGGTTAGAAATGTGTAGACTAATTAAAAATTCGCGGAGGACCCAGGATGTTGGTCCAACTAGTTGGTGACAATAAAAACATCTTACTTTTCCTCATGTGTTATCTCCCAACATGTTGGGTCCAACTTGTCAAATAATAAATAAGGCTTTACACGTATTGACATGGCTGGTCTTGATTGCTTTTCAAAAGACTCTTCTATTACTGTGACATACTTCAAATTACATTTCATTAATTGATTTTGGGTTCTGTTTTTGTCATTTGTTCTTTGCTTTGCCACTTTATGTCCGTTTATTCTCCCGCCCAAAGAACAATGAGAAAATGAGCTAATCAGATTCAAGAATGATTGTTTTTACAACTTATTAACTTGTGTTTACAAACTGACACGCCACATGAGAGACGTGCTGCTTAGGGTACTATCTGGCAATACCACATTCTCTCACCTTCACAGCACGAGAAACATTAGACACAAAGTTATGTTACAGCAACTGTAATCCTTACTTACGAGCCAGCATACCTGACTTGGACTCTGCTCACTGCCATCCCTTCATTGGGTACATTCCTTTATGAAAATTAGTGACACATCATTTAAAAGTATTTGACCCAAGAAAGACATAAATATAATACAAAAAACAACTTAAAATATGTAAATTTATATAATATTTTTGAAAATAATGTAGAATTCAGTAAAATATGTAAAATTAAAACTGAAAATACAGTCCCAAACAACCTAATTCACTGACATTTCGCTTTTCACATTTCAAACTGACGGGATTAAAATAGGTAGTGTCATTAAAAAAAATCCGAGCCCTAGAAATCACCATCAATATAGAGATGACTTTCTGGTTTAATTATTTATTGATTTCATAAATTAACTCATTGGACAAAAATCCTTTATCTTTGTGTACCAAAGTAAACTCACACATTTGATGGTATTTCTGTGACACAGAGTGAATCAAATGACTTGCTTGGTCTTCACTACAAAATAAATATGCTCGAAATCCTGTGTTAAAGTTTATATATACATAATGTTCGGACACTCATAGCCCAAACTTCACAAGAACAGCGCCGGGAGAGCAAAGCTGTTCAAGCATACGTGTACAACAGGTTGCATAGGAGTTAGGCGCGCGGCACCGCACATGTAATAATGGCAAGCACTTTCTGTTATGTAGGACCGTTAATGATGCCCCTCAGAAAGTATTCGCATTTCTTGGACTGATGTGTTATCTACTATTAATTGTGATATGTTCTGCTGCCGTGCTTCAAGATGTTGAGGTGTGTAGTGCCACGTGCCTAACTCCTATGCAACTTGTACACGCATAATTGACACCTATGCCTTCTCGGTACTGTATGCCGAAACTTTTAACACAGTTTAATGTTATTAACATAGTATTCCGGATGTAAGTGTACAGGGATTTTGTATTACTTTTGGTTCAAACAAGATGTGCAGTTTGGGCCATGAGTTTCCTAACAGCCTGTATATGTATACATCTAAATGTAGGTGATATCAACATATTGCTGTAAGATAATCTCCTGCCTGTTGAATGTATGTTCTATATTGATAATTAAAAACACTTAATTTTGTTTCCTTACACTGTGTTTCTTATAGTTTCTGATTTTTATTTATTTATCTTGTTTAGAGGGATATTGTTTAAATACGAAATTCTTAATTAACTCTCTCTGGCCTTAAGGCACCTGGAAAGTTCAAGGCCTTCATGACTTGAGCTCTCCATTCAACCCTATCCTGAGACACCTCCAAACAATCTCCATCCCAGGGATGGCGAAACTTTTCTGACTGGTGAGCCATTTAAGGACAAGTTAAATTTTGAACGAGTCTAGTTTTGTGTGCCACCTATTAAATACCTTTTTATTGCTTATTTAAAAATTAAAAATTGATGAATATTATGAAATGTAATGAATGACTCATATCAAATTGTAAATATTTTAATAATACCTAACTTTGTGTGAAAGAAAAACTTTCAGTGAAAAAAGGACAATAAATTGAAATGTAATTACGTTAAACTCAAAAACATACATTATCTTTCCATATTATTTTAAAATATGTTTTATTTTGCCACCCATGATAATTATGTTCGGTTCATAATTTGTCTTCAACAGCGCACAAGATGCACTTAAGTACGAATCAAGACGATTCACAACTGTTGACTTCATAAAGTTCATTGTGACACGACATGGTTGTCGATATATTGACTTAAAAAAAATTACCACGTTGCGAAAAGTATTGTTTAATGTTGGCATACCAACCAAATTGTCTTTACGCACCAGTCAGTGGCATGTGTCCTATATTTGTCCTCCCCCCTTCCCCCACCAAATACACTCTTGCAGTACCTTCCCAACGATGTCTCTGCCTATCAAAGGGTTTTGTATCTTCATTAAGTTTGTTCATATTTCTTAGGCCCAAATATCATTCTCATCACTTTGTTGTCTAAAACTCTGTTTATCTCGGTACAAATTTAGAGAGCGTGCTTCACATTGTGGCGCTGTGCGGTCACGCACCTCCCCCAGCCCTCCAAACTGAATGGTCACAGAAGAGTGGATGCAACAGCATAGTTTGCGGACTGGCAGAGCCATAAATTGAGGAACCTTGTGAATTCTCATGAGCTTGCTTATGATATGTTGAGAGAACAGGTTGTTTTCCAGTGCCAGCACCTCTTGGATATAGGGCATGACGGTTAGCATGGAAGTACTATTTTATTGTGTCACACGTGAGACTGCACTCTACACAGATCACGTTCAAGTGCAGGATATTCACGATAGTATTGGTCGAGATGGTTTTATACTTTTGGCAGGAAGAATGACAACTTGGAAACCTAGCAGAGAGGTGAATGTGCAATTGGAGTAAGTTACATATCCTTGGAGCAGGTGATCCAACTTTTTTAACATGGTAGTATTACTGATGATAGAATGTTTTATGTTGGTCCCAATTCCCCCGTTGCAACAACGCTTGCAGCTCGTAAGTGCCTGGCGGGATGGTATGTTCCTTCCCTTCACAATACATTTTTTGATTACATTCATCAATATTCGATATGGAATTGAATGTTGTGAGATTGATCAGTCAGATAAACCATACTTTCTTACAGATCACTTCTTCCAGTGTGATATGCAGAAAGTAATTCTGTCTGACTTGAACTTTGACCTGTTAATATTAAGTTTCACAACCATGTTTACTACTCTTGATCATCAGAAAGTGTATTTATACTCAGGAAAGCTTATAAATAGTTTACCACTCTTCGTCGACACAATTGTGGGAACACTTACTCTAAACTCAACCTTTCTGATCTCTTAACATGTAAGCAACTTGAATGAGTAGTGAGATGCATGACTAAAAAAATATAGTTTACTGTTTACATTTGCAGTGTTGCCAGTTGTCCTGTAGGATAGGGAGTGTTAATGAACTAACATATCCGAACAACATTGATACATACATCCTTTTATTAACAAATCAAACCTTGACACAAGAATACAATACACTACTGGAACAAGTTGACGGTTTCGGCGTCGGGCGCTCGGAAGAGACTCACCTGGGCTGCCACCCACTGAGTCATCATTGTCTTGGGTGCGGCCACAGCCACCACTCGGACCAGGTCTCCTGGAACGGAAATGTTGTAAGATTGTTCATAATGGCAAGACATCAAGATCCTCGATACAAAGCCACCTGCTTTGATGGTTGAGTGGTTTAATGTGTCACACTCGCGATGGATAGGGAGATCAAGGTTCGAATCATGGTCAGGTGTAATTAAGGTTTAAAAAATAAAAGCTTTTCCACTCCTGCTCCATGCAAATGTGGGTAGACTTTATTTTAATTCAACCTTTTTACTCCCTTAGACATTAGTGTGATTAGTTTATACAAGCCAAGAGGATATTGAGCGAGGGAACTCAACATGGTCAACTCTGGTCGTAATACAAGACAGGACTGCCAGGAGCTAAATCACAATAACAGTATGACTTTTTACAGATGAAACCTGAATTTCCAACCCAATCTGATCAAAATATTTACTGCTACCAACTAATTTCCTGCAACATGTTGTTTCATTTATTTGACTCGTCTTATAACCATATTTTAATTGAGGAGCATGTTAGCTGTCACGAGACGAAACAAGGATTCAACCACAATCTCCTTGTCATCGTCAGCCTAGTCTATTACAAGAGTGATGCCTAGGCACAGGTGTATCTAGGGTTGAATAAAAAACTGGAATCCCTTGACCACTGTTTTTTTTTAATTTGCTGAATTCTTACATTGGTGCTCAAACTGGTTACTTGTTATAATACCGGTTACAAAATAATTCAAAACAATATACACTATTAATGTTAAAAAAGAGACTGTTATTGTTGCTAGTATTATTATTATTATTATCATCATCAGCAGCAGCAGCACCGCATCTTACTACCCGTTCAGGTTATACGCACTTATGCTAATGTGTAATGGTGGTGTGATTGTGAGATGAAATGGAGGACCTACAGTTTAACGTGGGATCCGAACCACGGTGGAGGCCTGGCATTCCGCACATTTACAAGTTGTGATCAAAACAAGTCTTGTCAGAGGTAGAAGGAAGGGTTCGGGCAATCAGATAAATCTGTGCCGGGACCGAGGATTGAACCTCGGACCTCCAGCACAGAAGTCTGACACCTTACCCCTAGACCATCAGGTCACCAACTAATATTACTAATTAAGTTGGTGCCCAGAACATGGTGGTGCACCTGCCTCACCATCGTCACACCATGGACCATTAGAAAGAAATGGTTCAGCTGTAAAAGAGGGAGGACGCGCTCAACGATGCTAGAGAAGGAGCAAAGATAAAAATATTAAACTTTTGTAAAAACCTGATGTCGAGATCCTGGGTAAGGCTGGGTTTCTATTCACATATAGCGCATAGCACCTAGTGTGCGACACACTTTCAATGATGGCATTCAGAGTCTGTACTGTATAGAGTTGATCTAATTTTAACTTATGCGTTATCCATGGAAGTGAGACGTATCAGCCAATAAGAATGCAGGAGGAGTTCTAGCCAATCAAACAGCAGCAGACGGTAAATATCTTCCGTTCTTGTTTTGAATGTCTTGGGGTAGCCATACTTGTTTGTTATTAATGAATTTTCTTTGTATGAACGTCAGTGACTATGACTGTAAATATATCCTCTTTATTACATGTCCGATTCTGTTACTGATAAGTGGGTCTACCATCATAAAACCAGAACCAAATCTAAATACAATTTATTTAATAGAAAAGGCACCACTAAAATTAGGTAAAATTTTGGTTTCAAAATAAACCGTTTAGAAACTTTCCTGTTGGGTTTTAAATTTTTTTCTGCGCTATTATTGTGAGTTTTTTTTTATTGCCGGTATTTGTTTGGTGAGAGACATTTATTGAGTAAAAGAGAACTTCTACGAGGGTAAAGTCAGAAAAACACGGCCAAATCGAGACTGGAGCGTCAAATATTTCGTTGGCCAAGCTAGACATGGGCAAGTCAATATTGGTAAGACGAGGTTGCCCACATCAGGCACGAGCAAGTCCAGCAAGCAGTTAATGAACTTTTATTTGCTAGTGAACATTTAAATGAAGAATTTTTAAAAACATTATAAGCTAGTAGAGCAGGCTAACTTCTAGAATTAAAAAAATAACACCCAACTTCTTAATTACTTTGTTTAATTCTAAACCATTATATTTTTATATGAATTGTGTATTATATGCTATTACTTATTTGCTTGATGCATGAACATACAGTATTTCTTTGATTCTAAGACACCATATATTGTAAGATGTGCCTTATTTTTTCAGTACCACCAACAAAATAAAAGCCTTGATTCTAAAAAACTAAATTAAAATAAACCGCTAATATACTACTCTCTATCTAAGAAATAATTTTATTAAAGACTTCAATTTACTAACAACCATAGTACTGTAATGCCATGTTTTATAAGTTGCTTCTAGTAGGACGTTCATACATTTCCTGGCATTATGTTACATCCTGTCTAGAGCCAACACGTGTGACCTTGAACCTTGTTCTTTTATTGTATAGACTAAAATCTGCAAGTCCCAGATTAATGTGGGAAGTGGCATTCGATAACCAACGAGTTTAAGGAGAGCTAGCAAAATCACCAATTGGCGGCTTGGCCGCTTAGGGTCGCACCGGTCCCCTCAAGCCGCCGCGCGAGGTCCTTGAGGTTCTAACACACTCCCTCACTCAGTTCAGTCTGTCTGATGTACTCATTGTATTGTAGACTAGTATTTTCACTTGATTAAATATAACTCTTTGTACACTGCCTTGTGATTCACAAGCGCTCTCCTCCCACGATCTACTCATTCCATTCAGAGTAACCCCATACGCTCGGGGGGGGGGTAGCCATCCAGAGTCACATAAGTCACCTAGACCCCCCCAACTCCACGATAGTCAGTAGTTAGAGCAAACACCATCAGGCCGCTGTGTGAGAAGGGAGGGTTTTACAGTACCTTATTTATTAGTAGGTATGCTATTCATCTCTTCCTTCTGAATCAGTTTCAGTCTGATTCTTCTGACCCATCTTTATCTTTATCATCCCGCAATATATCATCTTCTGAGGCATAGAGAGAGTTGGCCGAAAAAGAGCTGCGATTCTAAGACGTTTAGATGGGAAATGATCGTGTTTTAGAATCAAATAAATACGGTAGCCTAATACCAGACTTAAATAGTACATTGTGTATGTATAACTTGTTTTATTTGTAAGATAGTACAGGAAAGGTAGAGAGAAACATATAAAAGAGAACCAACCCAACATGGTCTTTACAATGAAAAGAACAACACATTTCACACTTTAAACACTATTGCGGTCCAATTCCCCAACCTAGGTTTCATTTTATTGGAACTTATCAAGGGGGAGTGTGACGCAACTGCCTAAACCAGGAAACCAAAACAAAACGGAAAATGGTGAAGATGTTTACTGTGAATACAGAGCATGTGTTATTAATTATTGGTGAACTTTGTGGAGGTGTAGAGTGGTCCAGACCGGGGTAGCAGGATAGAGTTGTATTAATGAGGACTTACCTTCCTTGAATATCTTCCTGAGGTCTTGTTTCTTCAGGCACAGCTTGTATAGGTAGGCGGAGCTGCGATGGAAGAGCACGCTCTCCCAAACGTTGGGCTTAATGCTCACCAGAGCCACGCCAAACTCCTGGTTCAGGACACTCAATATCTGTCCATGAGCCTGTAGGAAGGTCGCCTTGGGACTGGAGGTGAGCTGCTTTATGGCTTTGACGAGATTCTGCGACTCACCCTGGTCGACAGAGCCAGGGGTGTCGTAGTCGACGTTGGGTTTCTGACCTTTCCACACAGTCGTAGCGAACCAACGACATCGATGGTCATTTTCCAGAGGGTCAGTCGGGATAGCGTCGAATTGTACCCGATCTTCCAATGGCAGACATGTCTGCAGGCTTTGTTTGGAGCTGAGTCTTTTTCCAAATAGATAAACCTTGCTGCCGAGAAACATGACCAACTGCTCTGTACCTGCAGACAGAACAATGACTTACAGGAGCTATATACCTACTGACAGAATAATGACTTACAGGAGCTATATACCTGCAGACAGAACAATGACTTACAGGAGCTATATACCTGCAGACAGAACAATGACTTACAGGAGCTATATACCTGTAGACAGAACAATGACTTACAGGAGCTATATACCTGTAGACAGAACAATGACTTACAGGAGATATATACCTATAGACAGAACAATGACTTACAAGAGCTATATGCCTGTAGACAGAACAATGACTTACAAGAGCTATATACCTGCAGACAGAACAATGACTTACAGGAACTATATACCTGCAGACAGAACAATGACTTACAGGAGCTATATACCCGCAGGCAGAACAATGACTTACAGGAGATATATACCTGCTAACAGAACAATGACTTACAGGAGCTATATACCTGTAGACAGAACAATGACTTACAGGAGATATATACCTATAGACAGAACAATGACTTACAAGAGCTATATGCCTGCAGACAGAACAATGACATACAGGAGCTATATAACTGCAGACAGAACAATGACTTACAGGAGCTATATACCTGCAGACAGAACAATGACTCATATGAGCCACTTTATACCCGCAGAGTGCAGACATAATAATGTCTTACTTGAATGAGTAGTAACTTAAGACGCAATGCTAAAATAACTATTAAAATGGTTATCCTGAGTAATTGAATTGCTTTGTGTACTAAAAATAGTAATTATCCTTTTTTTATGGTCTAGACAAAAAAAGAAAGTGTATGCATAGTAGCATGATGCACGCTATCCCCAATAGAATGCCCCTGAAGTGAATGTTACATCAATGTTGAGTTTAATGTGATCCCTAAATTATCAAACTCAAACTACACCCACCACTCTCATCGTTGAAAGCAATGACTCCTTGTCGAGGTGCCACATGGTGGATGATACCCTTAGCGTTGAACTGGCCGTGGATTAGAGTCGTCAAGTTGGTGGAACTTGGAGCATTGCTGATGTCATTAGGATCCTGTCTGATAGCGTTTATTGTGAACCATCCACATTGGTCAATACCACTTTCATTGAAGGTGTGGCACGAGAATCTGACCTTGGAGCCAACGTGCAAATACTCGTACACCATGTGTCCAGGGGCTGTGGCCTTACCGTTCACGGTCAATCTGTCTGCCCACAGGAGCGACCGTTCCGTCTTGCCTTTGTAATGAAACTCTAGGATAGCTTTGTAAGGCTGAGGGATGGCCACAACATTTCCGACTAGGTTTTGTAAGTACGTAGTGTTCTGTTTGTCCAACATTGTTCACACGGAAATGGGCAACTCAAATTGACATGAATTAAAATTTTTAGCAATACATGACATAAACTTACATTCTAAATGAGTTCAGAAAACTGTTTACAATTTTATTTTCAAAGTAGAATGAAAATGTCACTATTATAACTGATAGGATGAGGATAGAATGAAAGTAGTTGATAATAAGAACTTGTACACAAAAAACAAAGCGCTCAGCACACACAGATCAGGTTCCTCATTTTCCTACAAAACAATAATTCATATTATCAATGTGATACAAAAAAAATGTTAAAAGATATCTGTTGGAATGTTGTTATGGAAGTATTATAATTTCAATGGCTATTGACTATGGTGTTTTAAAAATAAACGCTACCTTGAATTATTCCCGATACTTCGAGTACTAGATCTCGGTTGCTCAGTAGATAATTTATTGACAAAGGAGAAAAGCTATTAGTTTCAAATCTATTAAATTATGTAATTAAACATGCCCAACTGTTGATTAAAGGCACTTCACTTGATCAATTTTCATTAAATAATAATTTTCAAACTAAATGTTATTTGAAAATATGTTTTAAACACCCAGTTGAATTCCGATGGGAAATCCATTATGACATAAAGCTTATCTAAAGGAACTTTGGCTAAGTTGGTCAACTCGGGAAATAAAAACAAAAATAAACACTTGATATATTAAGAGTACTGCCTTAATATACTCCTCCTTTTAAAAATTATCAGATTAAAATTTGAATAGAAGTATTTGAGAAATAAAATGTTTGTTTTGTACATAAAATAAAATTAAAAGTCTATATTCAATTCAATTTGTTCTCTTTTATATGTATATGCCATAAATAAAAGTATTTGTTAGTGATCATTTAGCAGTGGCATCATGAATAATTACAGTGACACCACCTAGTGCTACTATCTTTGTGAAAAAGAAAGGTACTGCTTGGTATTTTAAGAGGGTTGGTTAATCTTCAGTTGCCCCCAGGACTGCCCTTATCAGACGTGGGACCCCGAGCAAGCCTCGTTTGTTGGGCTCTTAGTTACCTACCTCATATAAAAAGCTAAAAATTTAATTTTCTGTTAATTTTATTACAGTAGTTTGTACTTATTTACCAATTTTCAGCCGTATAAGGTACCAGGAAATGCTCTAAAAGACAATACATGATTAATCATTAATAGCTAGTAGCCGTGTTTTATACAGAAAAGGGTTGATTTCTCCCAAAATGCTAGTTCGATTTTCTTCCACAGCCAACTTGATCTAGATAAAGGTTCAAAGAACTGTGATAAGTTTGAATTAAATCAGTTAATGTGTTAAATAAAGTTATCGTGAGACATATCCACCACGTACAAATAGACAAATGCAAATAGGTGGAGTTAAAATGGAGAACTCGCTTGACTTTTTCAATAAATCAAACCACATGATTATGTTTTTATTTGTTTTTACACTCTGGAAATATTTGTTAGATCACCTATACAGGGAGCCTACTATGTGAGCGCGCAGTTAAAAATTTTACACCCTAACTTGTTTTTTCCCCTCTGTCACCTAAGCAAGCGCGCCCCCCCCCCCTAAATGGTAGGACCCTGTGCAGCTGCACCATTCGCACACCCCTAAGGGTGGTTCTGGTTGAACCGACCCCCCTTACCCTCTAAAATGGACTCTGCCAGGGGTTATCCTTATTATATAGTTTACTCGGAGGGGGAGATATAATATTTAAGTACCTGTAGAATATTCATATTTTCTGGTTGTTTAATATTATTTTTCGGCTTATGGGGGCTATTTATAAATTAAATAGACTATATGTTTCTCTTCCAAAATTTGTTTGCTTTGTTTTAAAATAGGATGTTGTAAATTTAAGTTAGTTGACCGTCTTCCATCCTACCATAATATACTCTCTGAGCCAAATTCTTGGTAAGAATAACCACTCAATTAATGTACGATGTAGGTATTATAATGGTTTGAGCAACTAAAGCTTATTATAATGGGCTAGTAGGACATTGTGAACCTATTTGACGTACGTAGTACTATGCTGGAGAGCCGCATGTTTGGGATTTGATTGGGACTTATATCTACACGGTGGAAGTGTTGAAACTCCCCCAGCGTGCATGTGGGCTCCATATCTAGCAACCACGTGTTTTTGAAACGAGTGTGGGGTGTAGCTTTTGTGAATACGGTAGGTTTGAGTGTACCATTTGCTTCTTTACGTTTCTATAAAGGCACTATTGAAAGTTCTGGCGTGGTGTGATAGTTGCTGGTGAGTTTGATTAGCCTTACCCCAACAAGTTTGGCGAGTGTATGTGTCAAGACCACCCTGCAAGCCTCCCCCACCACGTGTACAACCAAAACAAGTGTGGTTAGTATATAAGAGCATGTGCTTAAACCACTAAACTGGCCACCACACAGTTCAATAGTTGTAATCAAACAATCATATTCATGGATTCCTCCAAAACGTGGTGAGAAAAAGGACTTCACAATTTCTATTTATGTGACAAGGCCGTAATCCTGGGCCAACGCTTGTCATTGGCTAAACTGAGAGCGATGGTTCATAGCTGTCCCGGGCCCACACCTGACTTGTGTTGGTGATTCCCCCCTTCTCCCGGAAGATTGCCATCTGAGGTCTAAGGGTGCACCCAGGGACAACTTGGTGCCTGAAAGTTCACATTTCCTTCTTGGTAATACGCGGGTCTTAAGATAATAAACGAATATTTTAACTATTGGAGTGTGTTGCGTCATCAGCCCATAAAAAATAGGGTTAAATCTTTTGTTTACATTGTTATTATTATTGGCACCGCGTCCTACTACCCGTTCGGGTTGTACACACTTACGCTAATATGTAAAGTTAGGGTGATTGTGAGATGAGATGGAGGACCTACAGTTTAACGTGGGATCAGAACCACGGTGTAGGCCTGGCATTCCACACATTCACAAGTTGTGATTAATGCACGTCTTGTAAGAGGTGAAGGAAGGGGTTTACAGTCAGATAAATCTGTACCGTAACTGAGAATTGAACCCCAGACTTCCAGCACAAAAGTCCGACACCTTACCTCTAGACCACCAGGTTACGTTATTATAGTGTCTACTAAGATTATTTTGTGTAATATGTTATTGTACTTTCAATTGGTCTCGTAATTTGTTATCACACTTTATATTTAATTTAGATAATTTAGATTTTGCCCAGTTGTGTATTGGGTAGGGTATTATAATAAATATAGGATAAGTTGAATTATTTTCATGTGTCAGTATTAATTAGATCTCCCAAAAGCATTAGGTTTATTCTCCCATACATGTAGGTTTGAGAATTTTTCTCCCTCTCCTTTATCACTCAAGCTTTGTACCACCTGTTTCCAGAGTTGAGCGAGCTGTGGGGCTAGTAGTAGTAAAGGCAGTTATCTTAGAACCCTTTCACGCGTGGTGGGTTTTACCCACCACCATTGCTAGAGACGGGTGCAGGTGAAAGTGCAGTTGTTTTCACCTTTCATGCGTGGCGAGTTTTACCAGCCACCGTCGTTAAAAGCGAGTGTCGTTTTCAAGTTTCGCCTACGCATTCTGTATAGCCAGTTTGGGTTTTCTAGTGAGTGGAAATGAATCGCACTTGGAAGAGTCTGGTTTTATTTTTGTTATACTTAAGAAGGGAAAGGCTTAACAGGAGAGAATGGGTGCACCCACCCTTACATAAAAGAGCAGAACTTGGAGTATTCTTACATTTGTATTATGAATTGAGGTGGGACGATGTCTAATATTAATGAAGTCCTGATGTAGTTTGAGGAACGCACCTCTCCATGCATTGTTCACGATTTGTACACCTATAAGCTTGTCCCATAACACAGGCCTATCGGAAACTAACGCGGTTAAATGCTCTACATCTATTCCGGGTGTTATATAAAACTTTATAACATAATAGACTAATATAAATAGTAGAAGTACAAAACGTTTCCACCTCACAACAAGTCTAAATTGAGCCTAAGCGCGGGAAGAAACAACCTATGTCCAATACCTGTGGAAACCTCCATAAGAACCAATGGTCTGTAGTTGATGGTTCGTACTGTCACTAAGAGCAGTTCCACGCCAAACTACGAATACAGGTGGGTGATTTTTTGGCCCACGTGAGGAAGCGGGTGCCCCCACCTCATGTGAAAGGATGCATTTAGACAAGCAGACTTTACTTCGAGCGGTACCGCTCCTAGCGACGGTGGTGGGTTAATCACACCACGTGTGAAAGGGCTCTTAGGGAATCCTTTCACATTAAAAAAAAATATCTTAGTCCAAGGAATGCATATCCCAGACATACACTTAAGAAAACAAATCTACCCTCCAAGATATACTCATAAGATATGAAACATTGCTCAAATCCTTTTGTTTCCTGATAATTTTTGTCAAAATCGTTATCTTTTTCCATTGAAAAACACTATGTAACTGTTATATAATTAGAAAAGAGTGTGGTCATTTTCTTAATTATTAAGTCAGAGAATTGTTTCAATACAGAAAATGGATGCACTCCCTTGCTAGTGATGATTCTATTTCTCAGGTGAAGAACGATTTACTGGTTCCTGTTTAACTTGAAGTTTTGGTGAAATTGCATTTGCTATCCACTTGAAACTTTTGAGGTTGTAATTCCTGTCAAAATAATTGACTTGCACGCCTTTTTAAACAGCTAAAATCTTTAAATAAATAGACTTCACATTTTCCGAGTTGTTTGAATCAGACACTACCACATAGAACAACTAGTGCCGCATCGATTCTCGTTAGAGTGCGATCCTCCACGTAGTACCAACCACAGACACCAGGTAGAACTATGTATCGTGGAACTATCCAACTCCTCAATCTCTTATTGTTTCAAGCGTAATGTGATCTGTGATCTTTGGTTTAGAAGGATGTGATCTGTTTCTTATTGTAAACAATAAAGCTGTATTGTGGCTGAATATTTCCGCAAGTTAAAACAAATTGTTCAGAAGATAGTGAGTGACCTAGTGATTTAAAATATGAAGCGTGAAATTTCAATATAGACGTGTCTGTGCAAGGAAACAAATCTGTAAATTTATAAGTCTGTCTTTGAATTTAAAAATGCCAATCTCTAAAGGGTTATTTATAAGTGTCCTCGTTATTTTGGGTTCGCCTTGTTCTCCCAGCCCTGCTTCACCCCATATACACCAACATCATCGAGAAAGGGAACAAGATGGCGGATACAGTCCTATGGACCACAATCATATTGTTGACGGAGTGCACTATTCAGAGTTTGATCATGAAGCGATTCTAGGTGAGCCCCGGGATGAAAGGAATACCGGTGTGATCACAACAATGCTTTGTGACGTCACATCAGAATTTAAATTATTATTATTACTATGAGGGTTAGGGGTGCCAAACAAATTATGCATTTCATTATTTACACAGCTTCTCACTACCTGGAGCTTACTCTTATATAATATTAATTATTCTAATGTTTGAGGGATGATGGTAGAATCTAGCGGACATGTCCCCTAAATAGCGGGAAACCACTGAGAACCAAAAATAATGGTTCTTGTTTCAAACTCCGACCTCGTCACTGGCAAATCAGACTAAACGTGATCTCGTACTCACTGGGACACGTTGCCCTAGTTTCATTTCTGCATTGGCCTACTTAATGATTTCTATATTAGTTAGGTCCAATTTTTTTTTTTACCCACTTTAGTGGCCACGTGGCTTAACACGCTATTCTTGCGGTAGACTAGACTGCTGAAGACGGGTGTACTGGGGGTGGTTTTTACAATCTTCCTCCATGAAAATGTGGGTACATTTCTTTAAATATAACCTTATTAATCCCTAAAACCTTTTGCGCAGTAAAAACATAAGTGTACAACCCGAAACGGGTAGTAAGAAGTTAAAATAAAAAGGTAGCACACAATACTTGTTTTTAAACACCAACTATTTATGTGTATGGTACAACAGGATCAAATAACCAAAGATAAATTGTCGTTAAATCAGAAGTCACATTTTATGAACTGCGTGCGCTAAGTAAACCATTATTATCTCCCCATAGACCAATCCACCTGTCTTTAGTCTCGTGACCCGCCTTGGTGGTGTAGTTGGCTAACACGCTAGTCATGTTGAGCTTGACTGCCGAGGACGGGGAGATCGAGGTTCGAATCTCGGTCGGGTGAACTGGGGGTGGTTTTTCCTAAATGTGCGGGTTCACTTCCTCTAAATTCAACCCTCCCAATTCCCAATCCATTAGCGTAATTAGTACTTAAGCGTATAACCCGAACAGGTAGTAAAACGCGGTGCTAAATATTATTATTTAGCCTCGTGCTGTTGTAAGTTCTATATCCACCTCTCTTTAGTCTCGTGCTGTTGTAAGTCCTATATCCACCTGTCTTTAGTCTCGTGCTGTTTTAAGTCCTATATCCACCTGTCTTTAGTCTCGTGCTGTTGTAAGTCTTCTGATAGGTTAATACACTCAGCTTTATTAGGCTATAATAAAAGATTTAAACAAGTTGGTTAAGATATGTTCTTTTATCAAGCTTATCGAGTTACATATACTTTTTACAAATTACCTGTGCCGGACTCTGATTTAATAATTTCTTTTCAATCCTGTGAGGAATGCCAGGCCTCCACCGTGGTTCGGATTTCACGTTAAACTGTAGGTCCTTCCATTTCATCTCACAATCACCCTACCATTACACATTAGCGTAAGTGGGTATAACCCGAACGGGTAGTAAGACGCGGTGCTGCTAATAATAATAATAATAATTTGGCCTATTTTAATCTCCCGTTTCTTCAGAAGAAGATTGTATTGCTTTCAATGAAACTCTATCCAAATTAATCAGGAAGCCTGTTTTGTTCACAGCGACATCGATTTTTTTACCTTAATGGCACCAATTTAAACTATCAAGCACTACAAGTAGGCCTGGATACTTAGTTACAGTTCTAGCAATGGAGGAAAAAGAAACAATATGAAAATAAAACAGAGACAGTTCTATTATTTGTTCTGAAGCACGATATTTCATATTTCCAGGCAGTGTGAAGGAGGCAGAAGAGTTTGACCATCTTGAGCCCGAAGAGGCCAAAAGACGACTCTCGATACTTGTCAAAAAGATGGACCTTGATAAAGATGGCGGCATCACCCGGAATGAGCTGCATGCGTGGATATTGAGATCATTTTCGTAAGTGTCTTATTCAAATTTAGAGCTCTAGTGTTTTGAGAGATTGATGTTTTAGTCAAAATGGGTAAATTCCACGAAATGTCAAAATAGATTGATTCAAATAACAGGATTAAAACTATTGTTTATGCTGATATGTATATGAAAACACACACAATATTGAAACTTTGAAGGGCTGTTATTATTAAACTAGAAGTTAATTAACTCTGCGTTGGTTAAATTTATTTTTATTTATTTATTTGAGGTATTTAGCGTGCACTTTCTGAACCGACTGATTATATCAGCACACAAGAATTTCTCTAAACGAGAGGGAAATGGCCTACCAATTTAGCTAGGAAAGGTATTTTCACATACCTTCCAGGGTTCTTTTACATGCCACAATGGACCACGAGGCCGACGGCTTTACTTCCTCTTCGAAGAGAGCTGTGCTATGGATTCTTATTGCTCCAGAAAAATCTGTTGACCTTGGCTGGGTTTGAACCCACGAATATCGGGTCCTGAGGCGAGCACTTCACCCTTTTGTGTTAGTTCAACTCAGTTCATTAACACTCAAACAGAGAAAGGAAACTCTTTGTCCCGTAAACAACTGAGCTAGCAGATTCTTGTAGCTCAGATGCTGCGAGATCTGTATGAACTAATGTTAAGTTTGTCTCTAAATTGTTCAACTCTTTGGTTCGAGAATAGGTTTAAATCCCGGCTAGGGAGTTTACCATGTTTTCTCTCGCCCAATGATAGTGCATTTTTTAAACAAAATACTGTTTGCTTGACCAGTTTATCTTTGAAGTCAACTTGAATCGAATATGCGATAGAATGCTGTCAGGAGAGGAGTCCCAGGACAGGTTCGAGGATGCAGACGAAAACCAAGACGGCGTGGTGACCTGGGGGGAGTATGTGGCCGACACATACGGTATCCGAGGGAGCGAAGAAGAAGATGACGAGCCTGAATTTGGCGAGGACGCGGAGGATAAGGTACATACACTCGTTACTTCCTAGCTTCGTCGACTGGACTGTTTGAGGTACTAAGACAATCTATGTTTGGTGAGGTACTCAGGTACTAAGTTGCCAATAATCAAGTCTGTTCTCAGCTGATAAGTGATGATCGCATCATGTTCCACGCCGCAGATGGCAACAACGACGGTCTTCTGGACAAATTAGAGTTTGTTAAGTTTACCCACCCTGAAGAACACCCAGAAATGTTGCCTGTGATCCTGGAACAAACTCTGGCGGAGAAGGACTTGGACCAAGATGGCAGCATCAGCTTCCAGGAGTACATTGGACAGAGAGGTGAGAAGGTCTCATCCTGTAGATTACCTGTGCCTAGCTGTGTGTACAGCCAGTAGTTAGCTCGGATTGTTTGTTTCAGAGGGCCGCCAACACGACAAGGAGTGGTTGGTCACCGAGAAGGACAAGTTTGACCAAGAGTTAGACAAGGATTCTGATGGCAGACTCAACTCTGCAGAGATCCTGTCCTGGGTAGTTCCCAGCAATGAGTGAGTAGGACACGCTAATATACATCCGACTGTGAGTCACCATCTTTCACTCTATATGAGTCAGTACTCCACTGACTCCAATAATGTCATTGTGTGTTCCTTGATACCATTTCAAGTTTATTTTTGTTTTATTGCAGCGAGATTGCTCAGGAGGAAGTTGACCATCTTTTTGCCTCGTCCGATGATGACCATAATAACGTCCTTTCACTCAAGGAAGTGCTTGACCATCACGATATATTTGTTGGGAGTGAAGCTACAGACTATGGCGACCACTTGAACAATATTCATGGATTTGAAGACGAGCTATAAACCCCAATATTTTGCTTGTTTAGTCTTGATCGTGCCATATATTGTTTTAACCAGTTATCCCTTGAGGACCATTTTGACATTCGTTAATGCCAAGGACCAGAAAAATGTCAAATGTTTCAGTAAATGATGTTCGAACAATACAATTTTACTACATATATGTTTTATTCTACCTGTGTTTTAAATATAAACCTCATTTTCTAATCAATATACAGCTTAATTTAGATATGCAAAAAACTCTGATTTCTATGTTGGGCTCAGCTTAAAAATAATTGCAAAACGTTACAAATAGATTAATTCATGTAACTGATGACATTTAATATTCAAATACTGGTGAGTGATAATTTTATAGACAATGTCACATTTTCTATATCTAGTTGGTAAAAATTGCCCTACATAAGTAAATTTGCATTGGTTTGTGTTGAAAATAATTATATAATAGTTATAATGATTTATTTCCAAAGAGTGAAATCTGTTTCTTCAGCATAGCGAGGTTAGAGATGGCCGGGGTTGCAAGCAGACATATAGAAAGCTAGTCTTCATACATCTTCTGAAATAGAATCAAATGAGTGATTATGTTTTGAGCATAGACTAGTTGGAAGACGAAGGACGTGATGGATGGAGCGAGTGAAGAAAGACATGCAAGAGCTAGGACAATACAATCCACGATAGTGAACTGTATGAAGGCAGGGAGAATGTTCACTAACCATGATGTATAACATTTGGTAGGTTGCGTCAACCCCTTTTAAGTGTCTAACATACTTTAACATACTCCCATCTTTCGGGGAATATGTCTGAGTATTTCATTATAGACCAGATCTGTGCATTTTTCATTATGTCTTATTATTATAAACAAACATCACTCCATCTTTGGTCAGCTACCATAGTCCCAAAGGCTTATTCATAGTTTGTGGTATAAACTGCTAACAAGCAGTACATCAATCCAATGACAGGAATATCGGGGTTCAAATCCAGGTCAGGCACACTAAGGGTGGTTTTCTATAAATGATTACCCTCTCAAGCAAGTGTGGGTATACTTACTCATCTCTAAACACATTAGCGTGATTGGTTCATATGTGTATAACCCGGCCAGGTTGTGAACCACAGTGACAAAAAAAAAGTGCCAATGGATGTTTTAGACGAAGTTAGACCGGCACTAGACAACAGATAATTTGTATGACTTGCTTTTAATACCATCCATCATACATTTTGGATAGTTTTGACAAATTTGTTAATCGGATTAGTTCATACTTGTATGGACAACAATGTGTTGCAATCTGGTTAGCGTAGTGTAGCTGTGGAAATACTACAGGGGTCACTTATTGGGCCTCTGTTTTCGTTATTTATTATGTCTTCAGCACCAGACATCTGTACACAGACAATTTACAAATATATTACCTGTTGCACTTGTGAAGAATAAATCACAACAAGTACTTCAAAACACTCGTCGAAGATTTATCTGCGAATTGCAACCCAGTGACCACTTTTGTTTTACAAACTATAACAAACTTGACTGGCTATGACTTAATAATAGAAAACATAAACATTCTCTTGTAATGAAAAATAAAGTCTTATCAGTATATCTTCTCAACTAGTCCCTTTTTATGCTGCTCACACCCACACAGTTTCCATCCCTCTTCACAGATCTAACTTCTATTCTCTCTTTACATACTGTAGCTGGAGCCAATTCCTCGAATACCCCTAATCAAATGTTCCCTGCCTGTGGCCGGGTCACTTTGGCAAAGTGCCTCCATCTTCCTCTTCTTCTCCTCTCACTTGCACACTTGTCATTAGATTTTCTGGATACTAATATTAAAAATGCTGCCACCATAAGATCCAACCATAAGTTTGCTCGTATGCGAACATTCTCGACAATGCCAGTATAAATGTTGGAATACAGTAGGAATGTGTGTGTGAAACAAAATTATCAGCATTGTAACTTTGCTATCACCATGATGTGTATATAATGTATATTAAATATAATTACATACGATGTAATATGTAATTGTGTTGCATTTTTTCTCTCCTGCTTATAATTTTTCTTTATTTATTTCTATTTTATTATGTTAATAAATTTACTTAACTATGTAAATATATGTTTAATATTTATATTTTGATTTAAAAACCGGCCACAATAACCTTCAAAACAGATCCTAATGACTTGTAGCGGGCATCACACTTATTTCTTCTTCTTCTGCGCATTGCGTCTTCCTACCCACTCTAGCTGTCAAAATATTTACACTAATTAAGGGGTAATTTAAAGTAAATGTACCAGCATTTTCAGGTAGTGGAAAACCAGAAAAAAAAACCACCCTTGATAAGACCAAGATTTTAACCCCGATCACAATTGATTAGCCCTAAGATTCTATGGTGAAAATTAAAATAAAGTGCCCCATGGGTGCTTTACTGAATAAACGCTTTGAAAATCATCTTTCAGAATCTTACACATCAAACCAATGTTAGAATTCCAAATGAAGATTTACTCTTATAAAAAAAAAAGTTAAATATGATAAATTAACAATCTATTCACATTTCATTTTAAAATACACTAGAGATGAGCTTATCTGACCTAAAGTGGTGGCATTCCGGGCTGGATAACGTAATCAGAGTGTAAATAATTTTCAGTATGGGTTTGCCACATATGCCTCATGCACACCTCCCTTGGCACAGCTTCTGTTTCCAGCCAAATCAAAACAGTGCTTCCATCTACACCTCCCTTGACACAGCTTCTGTTTCCAGCCAAATCAAAACAGTGCTTCCATCTACACCAATCAATAGTACTGTATTATGCGCCGATCGCATACGAGCAGTTATGATTTACTGCCTCCAATGTAACAGTTGTAAGGCATTTGTGATCAATTTTTATAATTAATTACAGTGGATATGTACCAGTTCATTTATTTAAAACACACTTGTTAACACCGGTTTGGATAGTTGCAACTCTAGTGTATGTAGATTACTATAACAATTTATTTAGTACTTCTTGTTGTGATGCTTTTGTATTTCACAAGAGTAAAAATCAATCAAGAGAAATAGCTGTAGATTCAAGTGGAAAGTCTGATAGCATATTTACATGGTGTCACCTTAACTTGAACAATTAAATTCCAGACTTTTTCCATAATTTCCCCTGATCGTTTCTTAAAATTCCCCAACTCAAAAAGTATGTCACTCCCCTCCACATTTTTTATTCTTTTTATAAATAATAGGTTTTAAAATATAAATATGTTTTTTAATTGTGTTAACATAGTTTACTATAAATTAGAAAATTAAAATATATATTACACAGCTAAAAAGACCGTTTGGCTCACCTGCGTCTGACCTAGCTGCAAGATGGCTGTCACGAAAGATAATTAACTGGCGCAGAGTATTTAAAATAAGTCTGTGCTCTCAGACATTTTTATTCTGATGTGGATAAATTTCTCTCTGCTTAGATTGTTTTATCTTATATTTTGAGTAAAACAACATTTTCCATTTTTTTTTTTTTTTTATTTTGCTAAATTCTCGACTGATTCCCGTTTCCCCCC